>JALIGW010000030.1:3266786-3379286 GCA_023053685.1 Diadophis punctatus similis | reverse complement strand
CATGAGGTACAACACTTAATGATTGTCATAGGGTACAAATAAGCAATCAGGAAATTGCAGACAATTGCAGACAAACTCTGCCCACTGCTAGGAGTTTGATCCTGACCGACTCAAGGTTAACTCAGCCTTCCACCATTTGAGGTTGGTAAAATGAGGACCCAGATTGTTGGGGGCAAGAGGCTGACTCTGTAAACTGCTTAAAGAGGGCTGTAAACCACTGTGAACCGGTCTATAAGTCTAAGTGCTATTGCTATTGCTATTGCTATTGCTATTGCTCTTCCTTCCTTCCTTCCTTCCTTCCTTCCTTCCTTCCTTCCTTCCTTCCTTCCTTCCTTCCTTCCTTCCTTCCTTCCTTCCTTCCTTCCTTCCTTCCATGGTGCGCATTAGTTAGAAAGCAATATTGCAGGCTAACTCTGCCAACTGCCAGCAGTTCGATTCTCACCTGCTCAAGGTTGACTCAGCCTTCCATCCTTCCAAGATCGGTAAAATGAGGACCCAGATTGTTAGGGGCAAGAGGCTGACTCTGTAAACTGTGTAGAGAGGGCTGGAAAGCACGTGTGAAGCGGTGTATAAGTCTAAGTGCTATTGCTGTAGTCTAGTCTAGTCTAGTGTAGTCTAGTCTATTCTATTCTATTCTAATTCTATTCTATTCTCCAAACTCTGGCGGGTTAAGCAGATATGACTGGGGAAAGACAGTCGTTCAAACAATCTGGTTTATGCCCTGAAGTTCTCCATCACTTAAAAAGTATGATAAGCGGCATCCATTCACTTTGTGCAGAAAGTTGATGGCTCTCTCTATCACAAATTCTCCTTTTGTTGCTGTTGCTAAAAGCCACTTTCCTGGCTGTACTGCAGGACCCGGAGGCGGGAGTCCATTGTCCTAGAAGCAGGAAATGCTCCGTGATGGATTAAGCAATGATTTTTGCAGAGGGGCCTAAAAGCCAAGCTGCGAAGCTACAAAAGAAGCTATTACAGATAAGCAGCTCATGATAAAAGTGACCACTTATGACATATTTGCATGCCAGAAGGATTCCAGTTGTCCCCGTAACAAGAAAAGCCTTGGGTACATTCACAAGCCCAGCCAAGTGAGTTTGCATACACTGATTGGGTGCTTCCATGGATTAATAGACACAATCCAGAAATAACAACAGTGATAGCACTTAGACTTATATACCGCTTCACTGTGCTTCACAGCCCTCTCTAAGCGGTTTACAGAATCAGCCTCTTGCCCCCAACAATCTGGGACCTCATTTTACTCACCACAGAAGGATGGAAAGCTGAGTCAACTTTGAGCTGGTCAGGATCAAACTCTTGGCAGTGGGCAGAGTTAGTTTGCAATACTGCATTCTAACCACTGTGCACCATGGATGGATGGATGGATGGATGGATGGATGGATGGATGGAAGGAAGGAAGGAAGGAAGGAAGGAAGGAAGGAAGGAAGGAAGGAAGGAAGGAAGGAAGGAAGGAAGGAAGGAAGGAAGGAAGGAAGGAAGGAAGGAAGGAAGGAATAGCAATAGCACTTAGACTTATATACTGCTTCACAGTGCTTTCCAGCCCTCTCTAAGTGGTTTACAGAGTCAGAATCTTGCCCCAACAATCTGGGTCCTCATTTTACCCACCACGAAAGGATGGAAGGCTGAGTCAACCTTGAGCTGGTCAGGATCAAATTCCTGGCAGTGGGCAGTTTGTCTGCAATGCTGCAATTTAACCACTGTGCCACCAGGGGAATGGGAATGGGAATGGGAATGGGAAGGGAATAGAATAGAATAGAATAGAATAGAATAGAATAGAATAGAATAGAATAGAATAGAATAGAATAGAATAGAATAGAATAGAATAGAATAGAATAATAGACTAGAGTAGAGTAGAGTAGAGTAGAGTAGAGTAGAGTAGAATAGAATAGAATAGAATAGAATAGAATAGAATAGAATAGAATAGAATAGAATAGAATAGAATAGAATAAGAATGAATAGAATAGCTGTTAGAACATCACTAAGCCTCCCTTAAGTCCATCTTAACTCCTTGTAATTATTCATATAATTATATCATAATTATTAATTCCTTCTCTTCTCTCCCCACCGACTCTGAACACAGCAGGTTGCATGTTTAATATACCCTTTCAAAAATCACAGGCCACAGACACACACACACACCACAACCAGGGGGTGAAATTCAAAAATTTTCCCTACCAGTTCTGTGGGCGTGACTTGGTGGGCGTGGCAGGGGAAGGATACTGCAAAATCTCCATTCCCACCCCACTCGGGGGCCAGCCAGAGGTGGTATTTGCCGGTTCTCCGAACTACTCAAAATTTCCGCTACCGGTTCTCTAGAACCTGTCAGAACCTGCTGGATTTCACCCCTGAGTCCCCACCCCCAAATAAATGTTCTATTCTTGCAGATGTTCCAAGAACTTTTCGCTGTGAGACCACTGTTGTGTTCTTCCAGTGCAAAACTGGCCTACCGACAAAGCTCACACCCCACCCTCCCTGTTCATGATTAACCAGCGACTGTGCCTAGCATAAGGCCATCCTGCTGCCACTTAGCTGTGGTCCATGACCCTGGACGGAATTTCTCTCCTACCAGCAGCCCTTCCTCAATTTCCTTGGGCCAATTCTCCCCTCCCCGTGCCTTTCCCCAGGCGCTAATGAGGTTATTACAAATTGTAACTCATTACCCAGTGGGTACATTAACTAGCCAGGCCTGCATCTGGTAGTGGGGCTGACCTTTGCAGGATGAAATGACAATGCTTGGTGTGTTGTGCTGGAGGAGGAGGAGGAGGAGGAGGAGGAGGAGGAGGAGGAGGAGGAGGAGGAGGAGGAGGAGGAGGAGGAGGAGGAGGAGGAGGAGGAGGAGGAGGAGGAGGAGGACTGTGGGGTCCTTGGTACTCTCTGAGCTTGATGGTTTTCTTGAAGATGTTTCATGACCCAAACTAGGTAACACCATCAGTGCTAGAAGGGAGAAGGAGGAGGAGGAGGAAGAGGAAGAGGAGGACAATAACTTTTGGGTCCTTGATGCTCTCTGAGCTTGGTGGTTTTCTTGCAGACATTTCATGACCCAGCTAGGTAACACCATCAGTGCTAGAAGGGAGGAGGAGGAGGAGGAGGAAGAGGAAGAGGAAAAGGAGGACAATAACTTTTGGGTCTTTGGTGCTCTCTGAGCTTGGTGGTTTTCTTGCAGACATTTCATGACCCAAACTAGGTAACACCATCAGTGCTAGAAGGGAGGAGGAGGAGGAGGAGGAGGAGGAGGAGGAGGAGGAGGAGGAGGAGGAGGAGGAGGAGGAGGAGGAGGAGGAGGAGGAGGAGGAGGAGGAGCAGGAGGATAGGAGGAAGAGGAAGAGGAAGAAGACAACTGTGGGGTCCTTGGTGCTCTGTGAGCTTGGCAGTTTTCTTGCAGACGTTCTGAGTCAGAACCGAAGAAGCTTCTTGGATGAGAAGCAAAAGATCTTCAAGGAAAAACAAACTCCAGTTGCCTTTTGAAAAAAAGCATTTTTGGGACATGCAGACTTATCTGAAAGTAAAACCCACTCTCCTAAGTAGAGAACTGATTTTCAGGTTAATGCAGGAGACCATGCCATCTTGAGCTTGCAGTACTTTAACATTTTACTAGCAATTCCTTATCAACAGATTTCTAATGTAGCTTCTGCACCTGGATCCCCAGCTTAAATAACGGCGATATGAGGAAACACTTAAGTTTACTGCAGTAATAGGAGTCTGGCTGGCTTTGTATTCAAGTTCTAAAATGGATATCTTCAGTACTTTGGAAGTCATTTTTACAATACGTTCAGAGCTAAACATAATACAAATGGCTGCAGTTGGGCAGCGCTTAATAGGAAAGCTGCCGGTGAGAGCATTTTTATTGGGATGTCATAAAAAGTTAACCGTCTCCTTCTGTCTGCCCATTGCAGATTTAATTTCTGGTCGCCATTCCCTCCTTCCCCAAAACTTATGCAGAAAAATAAAAGTAATTTGGGATTTAATTGGGAGTGCTGGAAGAGCAAATGCGGAGGCGGCAAAACCGAACATCTCTTTTAATACATTGGGATTCTCGTTGATTGCTTTCACAGAGCCTCAGTGTTGTTTCAACGTAAACCGTTTCGGTATTTGTAGATTTTTAAAAAAAATTACTTTGCTTCAAACTGCTTTGGACTTTTTCATTAAGCAGGATATACAGAAGGGTTAAGCGAACGTCCTTTGAGCCACACAAATCCGAGAGAAGAATTCCAGCAGGGAATAGAAAGCAGTCCTACGTTTAATTCGGTTTATTTAATAAGCCACGTTTTATTAAATTGGCTGGACTGGCACAACTCATTGAAAAATCGTAAACCAGCATTCTTAAGCTCCCAGGCCAGGATTCAAACAGCCCAGAATGTGGCTGATTGTGCGGTGTATAGGCAGATTCCCTATAAAAGATGGATAATTTGTAATTGTGACTGAAAGTCTAGGATCTATGACTGGATAGAGCTTTGGCAATAATTTGGAGAAAGGGCTATAGCGTGTTTTAGAGTGTGACTGTAGCATCCCTTTGCAATGCTTCAAAGTTGTTGTTCCCTGAGATTCTATGATTGCAGCCCAGAAAAAGATGTGGCTGCTTTAAGAAGTTGCAGAGAAATGCGTTCCTTGGAATTGTTAAACAGATGCAACCTAGGAGAAATTTCTTGACAATGGGAACAATTGATCGATGGAACAGCTTGCTTCCTGAAGTTGTAGGTGCTTCATCGCTGGAGGTTTTCCAAAATAGACTGGATAACCATTTCGCCAGGATGGTATAAGGTCAGCTGCCTTAGCAGAGGGTTGGTCTAGAAGACCTCAAAGGTCCTTCTAGCCCTATGATTCTAGGTCATCCATGGCAAGTTGCCAAATCTATAGTTTGTTCCTCGTGTCCCAAG
Source organism: Diadophis punctatus similis (assembly GCA_023053685.1). NCBI lineage: Eukaryota > Metazoa > Chordata > Lepidosauria > Squamata > Dipsadidae > Diadophis > Diadophis punctatus. Next base: position 3,374,397 of record JALIGW010000030.1, on the reverse strand, counting down.
CAACAATTACAAAATCTATTTTCTCTCTGTCACGCAGTGATTTTTATATTGCCTGTTATATGTATATGCAGGGAGCTGCATCCCTATCTAATATAATGGTTTATTCCTGAGCATGTGATTGACATGTTCCAGTACGCATGTGTGCATTCCATTCAGCCCTTCTGTTCCTAGCTTCTGTGGAAGCAAGACGTGTTTTTATATCAGAGATGTAATTAATGAGGATTTATTTGTTTTGTACCGAAATAAATATTTTTACTTAGAACTTTAAACTGCGGTTTCATTTCTAATGTCAGCGTTCCAGGAAAAGATCTATTTTCGCCTCTAATGAGAGTTATTCTCATCTTATCACTCTCCATCACCGCATCTGCTGAGGATGTTACATTAAAGGAGACATTTTGAGTTTGGAAAGAGTCTCCCAGAGATATGGTCCCAAATGGCTTCAAAACAGATTAGTGGAACTTCAGGACCCCCACGGTTGAGAAACAGACAAGGTCTTGCTGTTCACCAGAGTTTTATATTTGCAACTTTATCAGCTACTAAGCAGCTGGTAAAATCACCAAAGTCGACTAAGCTGGAAACCCAACACAAGTTTCAGTAATTCAATAATTTATTCATCTAAAAAAGTGTGTAAAAGTATATAGCTCTCATCCACAAGGTATATATGAATGACATTTAAAATGGAGGGTTTTTTTTAATTATTATTGGTTCTTCTTTTTATCAAAGTCTCTCTTTTTTTTTTAGTGTATTGTACCAGCGATATACTGTTAAGGTTTAAAATGAACTTGACATAGTTCTTCATTTTGTTTTGTTTCAAATTGGCTATATATAAAAAGAGGGCCACTGCAAAATGGTCAAGGAAAAAGAACTCAAAATCAAACTCTCCCAAGAAATGTACAGCCTTTACATTTAAAAAAAGGTTCGGAAATATACATACAAGCATGCTGGACAACTGTGCCCCCCCCACATCCCAAACCCACCCCATTTTTGCTCAAACTGTACTCATTCTGATTTCTGTATGATTTCTAAAATTAGAAATTAAAAAAAATAAAATAATTTCTTCACTCTGTAGGAAATCCAGGTCTTGTACATTTCAGATTAATTCAGTAAAAAACCCACAAGTAAAATAATGCATATTTAAAGGGAAATATACAGATTTTTCACACTGAAAGGTACATAAGTTTTTTTTCTTTTTTTTTAAAATCTATTGCCATTCATTTATTTTGCACAAAAATGTATAAATATGTCACCAGTTTCTCTTAACTTAAAAAAATTAAATAAAAACAACATCAGATGAAAACTACTCCTTATTAACCCTTCCCCAATATTTATGGATTGAGGGGTTGTGTTTTTTTTTTTTTAATGTTTGCATTAGAATTGGATCTCTGGGGGTGGGGGGAGAGAGAAGTCACCCCTTAATAAAAAAAAAAACAGCCCGTTAAAAAGAAGCCAACCCAACTATAATCCAAAATTCAGGCGAATCTTGGGAACAAATAACCCCAAAGTGTTAAAAGATAACTTTACATAGTTTTCCTCACCAAGAATTTTTTTTTGTATACAAGTTTACAATCTTCATCTTTTAATGCTCTTCAAAAGGCCTTGAGAATTTTCCTTTCCGATTAAGAAAAAATAGTAATGTAATATTTTTTAAAATCCATTTTACACTGTATACATTAGATACAAATGGTTTTTCCATATATCTGAATTTCTCCCCACCCCACCCCTCCTATACATTGCAAAACTCCTCCAGGTGGGCGGCCTGGAGCAGAGAATAAGAGCGATCCATTTACAAGGTCTTCTGACCTATCCTTTTCCCACCGTTCATGGGATTACTTTTTTTTAATAATTTTAATAATAATAATAATAATTATAATAAATCTGATTTAAACATTACATCATCGTTTCAAGAAAAATATTTAAATTCATAGAAATTTTCATTTTTTTTCTTTTTTCTTTTCTTTTTTTCATTTAACCAGAAGAAGAGACACATTTGGAAGAACTTCAAAAATGCGAAAGGGTCCTTTAAGGGCGGCCGTGACGACCAAAGTCCCGCCCTCTTTTCCCCCCTTTCAAAGCAGCCTTGGCCTGTCACAGCTAGAAATGGGAACGCCCCCCATTTAGATGCCTCCAATCCCAGGAGTTATTCAAATCAAGGGTGGGCAGCTTTTAAGGCTTGTGGACTTCAACTCCCAGAATTCCTCAGTCAGCATGGGAGTGTGGGAAGTCCACAAGGCTTCAAGTTGTCCAGGCTGAGGACTTCTGGGAGTTGGAGTCCACCAGCCTTCAAGTCGCGACGTTTGGAGACCCCTGATTCAAACAATTTCATGGCTTTAAGCTTTTCTTTTTTTAAAACAAACAAACAAACAAACAAACTCAAATCCTGACGCCACATTTTTAAATAAGTCAGGCTTATGCTTTTTTTCCCCACCCGGTGGTTTCTCATTTTTTTTTTTTTTTAATTTACCATATTAATGTAATGAAGTAGGTTGTTTTTAAAAAAAATTCTCCAAAATTATCTCTTACGGAGTTTTTGGGGGGTGGGGTGGAGAATATGCACATCATTGTTTCGAAAATTTGGGTGCATCTGAATGCGGATATGCAAGATGGGATGCTAGAGAAGAAGAAGAAGAAAATCCACATTGATCAAACCGGAAGGTTTTTAAGAAGAGACTGGACAGCCATTGGTCCAGGGTCTCCTGCTTGAGCAGGGGGTTGAACTAAATGACCTCCAAGGTCCCTTCCAATCCTATTATTATTCTATTCTAAACACCTCCTTAAACTTTCCTTTCAATGGTTTTTCCGCGCTCCCTCCCTTTGGGGGGGGCGGTTCCCACACTTGAAGCAGCCAGTTATGTCCCTTCCAGCTACGTTGAACTACACCTCCCATGGTTCTCAGCCCCTGCCCCACATGATCCGGTTGCTGATGGCTCCGGGTAATGAGATGATGATTCCCCAACTACATCTGGATGCTGTCAGATCGGAGGCGGCTTCTTTTCGTGCGTTTTCTATATTCTTCCACCGGTCTTGGGTATTTTGCATGGCATGTCGTTAATCCGATTTACTTCTTTAAAAAAAAAATTCTTGGCACGCCTCCTTAACTCAGTGGGTCCACCCCCCCAATTATTTCTCTTTTTTTAAAAAAAAATGTGACTCTTGAGTTCTTCCTCCATGGCTCCTTTGAACTGTTTCCCTGCTCCACCCCACCCCACTTCTAGGCTATAAAGCGAGAGGTATACCCCCCAAAAAAATAACCCCACTTCCCGGTGAGATGGGAATCGGATCGCGTGCTGTACCTGGTCCTCTATAATTTAATAGCCCCTATAAATAAATTAAAACAAAACAATGAAAACTGGACAAACGACAGTGTGTCTCCAGACCCTTCGTATCTACATGGATGGGGTGGGGGGGGGGGTGAAACCCCGCATTCATTCATTCATCCCAATCCATTCTGTCAAGGCGTTCCAGGTACACCAAAAAATAATCATGGAAAATAAAATAAAAATCCCATATATCTGTCGACTATTAGAATCGGTTCTTCGTCGCAGCCCCTGTGGTGGCCATGGTTTTCAAGGAAAAACGCCAGAAGCTTTGGGCCAACCCCGACTGGTCACCGCAACGGTTTTTTGTTTTTGCTCTTCTTCGGCAGAGATCCGTGCACCGACAAAGAGAAAAAAAGAAAGAACGAGGGGGGGTGGGGAAAGAAAGAATGAAATGAAAAAGACGTATTGTCTTCACCGTGGTCCGTAAGTTCTGTGAAGGAGTTCAGCCAGCAAAATTTAACACTGCCTTAAAAAGTTGTAATACATCTGGTGCTGCCTGAAACCCTTGCTCGGAGGGGCCGAGATGTTCCCCATTTTTGGTAGACTCCGAACACCCTGAAGGACGAATTCTCCTGCTTTCTCGAGAAAATTGGGAGCACGGCTCCGGCTTCTTCAGACTGGGATCTGAAAACTCTTTGCAGGCCAGGGCGCCTTCTTCAAGCAGAAAGAGAAAGGTTTGGCTTTCGTCCCGTCTCCGCTATTAGAGGATGTTCATGATGGCGTTGTAGAGCTGGGTAAGCACCACAAAGTGAACAGGAAGGCAAGACCCGCGATCCTGGGTCGCCGGATTACAAGTCAGCCATGACAATGCGTTGTATTGTTCCAGGACGAACCTGCAGCAAGAGAGAGAGAGAGAGAGAGAGAGAGAGAGAGAGAGAGAGAGAAGAGAAAAAGCAGGTGAGGAGAAAACTGATGGAGGGATCTTCTCTGATCCAGAGGTTCACCGTGAGCGATCCGCCTTTCAAGGATCAAGTGGCATCCTCTCAATCAAGGCTGCTCTGTCTGAAAATCATCTTCATTCAATGACCCCATAATCCCTTGCATCGGGGTGGAGTCTGGGCAACTGAACGGAGCTAGCGGAGTTTTTTAATGGCCGGATGCCCTTCCTGTCGCCAATGCGGAGTTTTGTTGAGCAGATATATTCTCAGTGTTCCCAGAGAGAGAAATATCTGCCTCTGCCTAGGATCGAACTCACAGCCTCCTGATTGTGAGGTGAGAGCGCCACCTCTAGGCCACCGCACCACTCCTGTTCCAACTGAAAATATGTGGAGTTAATTAACTAAGGTGGCTAATCAGAAACTCCAGCTCTTCCATCTTCACCTCCTTCGACGCTGTTTCTCGGGGTGAGAATCAAGGTGGAAGGAGCAGCAGAAAAAGCATCGGTGAAGTACCAATGACTAACGTAGTTGGTCCAAGGGAAATCATCAAAACCATAAAAAAGCGAAAGCTAGAATATTTTGGACATGTGATGCAACACCTGGAAAAATACGGCATCCTTCACTCAATCCTCCAAGGGAAGATGGAAGGCAAACGAGGTCCAGGCAGAGGAAGAACATCATGGCTTCAAAATCTAAGGGACCGGTTTGGACAAAACTCAGCAGCCCTTTTTCGTGCGGCTGTTGATGAAAATAGGATCACCAACATAATCGCCAATGTCCGATGATGGATATGGAAGAAGAAGAAGAAGGAGGAGGAGGAGGAGGAGGAGGAGGAGGAGGAGGAGGAGGAGGAGGAGGAGGAGGAGGAGGAGGAGGAGGGGAAGGGGAAGGGGAAGGAGGAGGAGGAGGAGGAGGAGGAGGAGGAGGAGGAGGAGGAGGAGGAGGGGAAGGGGAAGGAGGAGGAGGAGGAGGAGGAGGAGGAGGAGGAGGAGGAGGAGGGGAAGGAGGAGGAGGAGGAGGAGGAGGAGGAGGAGGAGGAGGAGGAGGGGAAGGGGAAGGGGAAGGAGGAGGAGGAGGAGGAGGAGGAGGAGGAGGAGGGGAAGGAGGAGGAGGAGGAGGAGGAGGAGGAGGAGGAGGAGGAGGAGGGGAAGGGGAAGGAGGAGGAGGAGGAGGACGAGGAGGAGGAGGGGAAGGAGGAGGAGGAGGAGGAGGAGGAGGAGGAGGAGGAGGAGGGGAAGGAGGAGGAGGAGGAGGAGGAGGGGAAGGGGAAGGAGGAGGAGGAGGAGGAGGAGGAGGAGGAGGAGGAGGGGAAGGGGAAGGAGGAGGAGGAGGAGGAGGAGGAGGAGGAGGAGGAGGAGGAGGAGGAGGAGGAGGAGGAGGAGGAGGGGAAGGGGAAGGAGGAGGAGGAGGAGGAGGAGGAGGAGGAGGAGGAGGAGGAGGAGGAGGAGGAGGAGGAGGAGGGGAAGGGGAAGGAGGAGGAGGAGGAGGAGGAGGAGGAGGAGGAGGAGGGGAAGGGGAAGGAGGAGGAGGAGGAGGAGGAGGAGGAGGAGGAGGAGGAGGAGGAGGAGGAGGAGGAGGAGGAGGAGGAAAAAGATGTTGGCTGAACCCCACCAAATTTCAAGGCTGACACCTCTGATTGTATGATAACAAAAAGCACAGCCCTCTCTAAGCGGTTTACAGAGTTCAGCGTATTGCCCCCAACAATCTGGGTCCTCATTTTACCGACCTCAGAAGGGTGGAAGGCTGAGTCAACCTTGAGCCGGTGAGATTTGAACAGCTGAACTGCAGCTAGCAGTCAGCTGAAGTAGCCTGCAGTGCTGCACTCTAACCACTGCGCCAAAGACATCCTAGCTTTAAAAATGGAGAATCCTTGGATTAATGGGATCCTTTCTCCCCCCCCCAAAAACCCCCAAATTAGCCCCAAAGACTTAGCAATAGCACTAGCAATAGCACTTATATACCGCTTCATGGGGCTTTACAGCCCTCTCTAAGTGGTTTACAGAGTTCAGCCTCTTGCCCCCAACAATCTGGCTCCTCATCTGGGTCTACTTCCCTTTATATTTTGCATACAGCCTCCAGAACAATAAAGGAGAATATTTGCAGGGTTCAGGTTTGAAACGAGGGGTCCTTGGTGCTCTCTGAGCTTGGTTGTTTTCTTGCAGACGTTTCATTACCAAACTAGGTAAGATCATCAGTGCCAGGTGGTGGCACCGATGACGTTGCCTAGGCTTGGGAATGAAACATCTTCAAGGAAATAAACCAAAGTCAGAGATTACCAAGGACCCTTCAAAGCAACCGACAACATTTGGGTAGATGTTCCAGCAGCAGAAGGCCGGTCAAAGACCAATCTTTGCATTATGACTGATGCAGAAGGTCAATTACCTTAGGACATCTGATGTGGTTTTGGAGTCCAAAGGATGGGGAACTCTCTGGGAATTCCGGGCAGGAAGGAGTTCATCTGTTTGCGCTACAGAGATGTGATGATGCAGTGATGCCTGTCAGGAAGCGAAAGACAGGATGGTGTGATTGTGATGACCCGGGGCAAGGCACAGGAGAGTTCAAACTCCCCTTTAATGCTCCAAATTTCCCCTCAAACACTCCCACGTTCTTGGCAAGTCCCGGAGCAAAGCGCGCGCACGTGCGCGCGCGCACACACACACACACACATGGCAGCCTCTGGCTGCGCCCAGTCTAGCAAAACAAAGGAACAGGGAAATGAGTCCACGAACCAAGGAACAAACAAGGAGTCCACAAAGTCAGGAATAAGGTAATGAGTTCACAAGTAAGGAAGAAGCAAGCAGTCCTGCAAACTCCAAATGTCTGTACCGGCACACTAAACCCTACCAATTCAGCGTTTGTTCCCAACAAATGCCCCTTCCCACAGCGTCTCCTTAAATCTCAGTCCCCAGGTGTGCCTTGTGAAGAGGGGCGGGGCGCTTTCCTCCCAAGTTGTCGGGTCAGCCTGCACTGTTCCCGCCTTCTCTCCTCTCTCCGTGCTCGAGGATCAGGAGGGGGCGGTCCTTGCTCATCGCCTGAGCTCTGTCCCTTGTGTTCACTACTTAGCCTCTCTTGGTCATCCGGCCCCCGTTCCTCCCTGCCTACAAGCTGTCCCAATCCTGAAAGGCCCTGGCCTGCCTCGGCCATTCCTCCCCATATTCCTTTGAAGCCAATAAAGCTGATCAACTTGGGCTCCAGTGGGCTCCAGTTCAGGCTCCTCTTCCTCCGCAGATTCATGCTCCGACAGGGGCATGAGTGATTAAGCAACTCACACCCTTCTGTGACCCTCCAAACTACGGCAGCCTGGTCCCCCCCCTCTTCTGAGTAATAGTGAAACCAACCTTGAGAAAGAGGGGACACTGGTTCTGAGCTTGGGGACAGGAGGACCAGAACCACTGAGGAAGGTTCTCAGCTTTGGCAGTGGAAACGAAGTAACCCAGGGCGAGGGGCTGCTGCTTCAGTTCTTCAGGGGCTTCCCGGGAAAGAAGACGCTCCCCTTGGCTCTGAAAAAAATCAAGGTGAGAAGAGCAATGCGGGTCAGTGCCTGGAGCATGCAGGTATCAACGGGGGTCCCTCATGACCAGATTCACGTCCAACTTGAGACACCCCGTCTGTAGATGGTAGCAACTTCTCTTTACTGTTGGGTTTAATAACCTAGGAAGGGCAATTGCTCCCAACATATAGCAATAGCAATAGCACTTAGACTTATATATACAGTACATTTATTGAATAGCCCGAAGGCCTTTTCAAAAAAAAAGAAAAACAGAACAAACAGGTACAGAAACAACCGTACAAAAATATATATGGTACATGACATCAAAATTCAACGATATTAAAATTCAGTAACTAAATTTCTAAAACTAGATAACCCAAATAAAATATCTCGTCTCTAACTCAGCTCATCTTTCTTACAATCAATGAAATTCTTTTCAATGTAGCTGGCTCGTATTGCTGTCATCCTATTAAGATAGTGAGTGATAGCCCTTACCATGGGAGGAGAGTCTGCCTTCAATAGAAATGTTAATTTATGCCTTACATTCCAGTGGGAAAATTTATTTATAATTGGGGACAGGTATTGTTTTCTTACTTCCTCATACATCCTACATTCAAATATTATATGCGCCGTATCCTCGACAACGTTTGCCCCACATATACATGTTCTTTCAGTTAGACTTATATACCGCTTCACAGTGCTTTTACAGCCTTCTCTAAGCGGTTTACAGAGTCAGCATATGGCCCCCAACAATCTGAGTCCTCATTTTAACGGCTTCGGAAGGATGGAAGGCTGAGTCAACCTTGAGTCGGTCAGGATCGAACTGCCGAACTGTTGGCAGCCCCTTTGACCCAACTAGGCAACAGCATCAGTGCCAAAGGAGGGGGGAAGGAGGAGGAGGAGCAGGAGGTGCTCTCTGAGCTTGGTGGTTTTCTTGCAGAGGTGATTTCATCAAACTAGGGAACAGCATCAGTTCCTGCTCTGAGCACTGATGATGTTATGTAGTCAGGTAATGAAATGTCTGCAAGAAAACCACCAAGCTTTGGAGAGCATCAAGAGCCTCCCACCTTGGGCAACTCTTGCAGAGATCTCCACTTGATCTGATTTCCTTTCTTTTTTCCCGTGATCCGCAGTGACTCCTTTGAGAGCCCGGAAAGCATCAAAGGCAGCCCGCCCGAATAATGCACACCACAGCCGTGCCCGAGAGGGCAACGCATTGCTTGCCAATGGGAGCAATCAATTATGAAAATCCACGAAGTTGGACGAAGGGAGGCCTTGCCTTGACCACCCCGGGGGGGAAAAGATCACACGCTGCTACTCTGTTCCGAACAAAAATTACACCTCAATTACCAGTCTGGCGTTAATGGTTAAACTGGTGGCTCTGAAGGCATTTGCCCGAGAGACGCCACGTCCGTTGACCGACTCCCTGATTACTCGTCTCATTACAACAGAAAGGAGAGTTGTGCAGAATTGCCGTGGCAATGTCAACAAGACTTGTCAAAAGAATGGTCAGGACTAAAAATGGAAATAACCAGGAGCAGGTCTCTTTCCAGGTAGTCCTCGACTTACAACAGTGTTCATTTAGTGACGGTTCAAAGTTGCAATGGTTCTGAAAAAAAGGGAGTTACTGTAGGACTGTTTGCCTGATTTTAATCTTATTATGACAGATTACAAGCTGCTCATTTTGGAGTGGTACAGAAGTGTGTGTGTGTGTGTGTGTGTGTGTGTGTGTGTGTGTGTGTGTGTGTGTGTGTGTGTGTCTGTCTGTGTCTGTGTCTGTGTCTGTGTCTGTGTCTGTGTCTGTGTCTGTGTGTCTGTGTTTACTGTGGTGAGGCACACGTATGGGTGAATTATCAAAGTCTTATCAGAATTTTCCTATTAGCTTCACGGTCAGCCTCCATGCATTTAGGAGGAGCAATCTATATCTATATCTATATCTATATCTATATCTATATCTATATCTATATCTATATCTATATCTATATCTATCTATCATATATATATATATATATATATATATATATATATATATATATATATATATATATATATATGTATGTATGTATGTATGTATGTATGTATGTATGTATGTATGTATGTATGTATGTATGTATGTATGTATGCATGCATGCATGCATGCATGCATGCATGCATGCATGTATGTATATTCTATATCTAATCTATCTATATCTATATCTATATCTTATATATATATATATATATATATAATATCTATATCTATATCTATATCTATATCTATATCTATATCTATATCTATATCTATATCTATATCTAATCTATCTATCTATCTATCTATCTATCTATCTATCTATCTATCTATCTATCTATCTATATACACACACACACACACACACACACACACACACACTCCTAAATGCATGGAGGCATTTATTATATATTTTCTTAAAGAAAAGTCTTGATCATGCTTGCTGATATCATCTGCTCCCTCCTCCATAAAATATGGAGGTGGGGGGAGAGAACCATCAGTTTTTCAGGAGCTTGGAACTAGTTGATATCTCTGAACAGAAATCTGCCAGAGTCATCGTCATCTTTTAACGACCCCACCCCCCAATCCCTTGCAGGGTGGAGTCTGGGCAATGGAATGGAGCTAGCAGCGTGTTGAATGGCCGGATGCCCTTCCTGTCACCAATGCTTTGTTCAGCAGATATACATTCTCATTGTGCCCAGAGAGAGAAATATCGAGGATCAAACTCATAGCCTCCCGATTGTGAGGCGAGAGCTCCACCTCTAGGCCACCGCACCACTCCATAAAGTGGCACAGGGAAATTCTGAGTACTTACCCGGCTGTGCTGAAAAGATGGTCCTACCCCAATTCCGGGAGAACCAGGGGAGGGGACAGGGGAAGAGTTTGGGGAGGAGTGAAGGTTCCCGGTCATCAGGATGCCAATGTCATTGTCCATGTCATCCGGGAATGGGAGGTCAAACATGTCATCTCGAAGAGGAAAGAAGACCAAAAGGAGACATCAGTATTATTAGCTTCTATGTGATTCTTTCTCTCTTTCTCTCTCTCTCTCTCTCTCTCTCTCTGTCTTTCCCTCCTATCTGTCTCATCTCTGTTTCTCTCTCCCTGTCTGTCCATCTTTCTTATCTCTCTCATCTCTCTGTTCTCTCGTTCTTTTTCTTTTCCTCCTTGTCTCTCTCCCCTTCCCCAAATGGCTGTCCAATTTCTGCCTAAAAACCTCCAGTGATTGAGCATTTTTACTAATTTTTTCATGGCTATTTCTAAGGTTCTTGTTTTTGTTCTTATCCCTTTCCAAAAGCAACAGAAGCCTGGAGTTTTAGCCCAGTTTTTTTTTAACCTGCCACCTGATATGCTCCACCTTTAGAAGTTTTTAACAACCACTACACTTAGCCTCACCTCCGAGGTAGAAGCAAGAAAACTAATAGCTTGGAAGCTTTTCTCTCTCTCTCTCTCTCTCTCTCTTTTTTTAATAATTAAACACAGAAAAATGACTTGAGAAAATTAAATCTTAACACCCTTTTGGAAAGCACAAGCCGTTGGACATTACTCCAATTAACGCGCAAAGCCCTAAGGGCCCAAGTTAATGCAGGTTAAATATTTGTCAGCCCAGAGTTCAGGAGGGGGATTTGGGGGCCAAGAAGGGATAGCAGCACGCAGGGACTAAGAGGCGGTACACTTGGTGAGGCCCACTGAATTCCATCAAAAGATCAAAGGGAATGGGAAGGGTGGAGGGATGGATGGAGGGACGGAGGAAAGGAAGGAAGGAAGGGAAAGGAAGGGGAAGGGGAAGGGAGGGGAAGGGAAGGAGGGAAGGGAAAGTGAAGGGAAAGGAAAGGGGGAGGGGAAGGAAAGGAAAGGGAAAGGAGGGAAGGGAAGGGAAGGGAAGGGAAGGGAAGGGAGGAAGGGAAGGGAAGGGAAGGGAAGGGAGGGGAGGAAGGAAGGAAGGAAGGAAGGAAGGAAGGAAGGAAGGAAGGAAAGAAGGAAAGAAGGAAAGAAGGAAAGGAAAGAAGGAAAGAAGGAAAGAAGGAAAGAAGGAAAGAAGGAAGGAAGGAAGGAAGGAAGGAAGGAAGGAAAGAAGGAAGGAAGGAAGGAAAGAAGGAAAGAAGAGGAAGGAAGGAAGGAAGGAAGGAAGGAAGGAAGGAAGGAAGGAAGGAAGGAAGGAAGGAAGGAAGGAAGGAAGGAAGGAAGGGAAGGAAGGAAGGAACATCGCCTCTGTGAGATTAATTCTCACTCCGACAAGGAAGGAAGGAAGGAAGGAAGGAAGGAAGGAAGGAAGGAAGGAAGGAAGGAAGGAAGGAAGGAAGGAAGGAAGGAAGGAAGGAAGGAAGTCATGACTTTGAATGGTTGTTAAGCCAGTGTCGTAAATCGAGAGCCACCTGTATAATCCTGGAAAGAGAAAGGTTCTACGGTTTATCTAAATTAGATACATCTAACTCATCTACAAAACTCTCCAACGGACTAGCTTCCCCAAAGGAAGGCTGGGAAGATTGCAAGTCACAACTTCACCCACTTAAGACGTCACCCACCTTAAATATTGCTATCCTTTATGAAAACAATCATTTGTTTTCCAAAACTGGAGCCCAACTTCAAATGCCCAGGAGCCCTCAGAAAAACGCTCATAAATGCACATCGACCTTTGCAAAAGGCTCTGTGATTCCATTTTGACTCCTTAGTGGCGACTTCGGGGGGTTTTGTTTCTTTGCTTTTGCTGGCTTTACATCATCCCTACTTGGTTCTCTCCCACCTGCTGAATCTAAGCTCTGCAGACCCTAAGCTAATCGGGCTCAATTTAAGCGACCTGCGGTTTGTGCTAACCGCAGGGAAAGAAGCAAGAATAAAAGAATATGAACAGCTTCCCTGACAGGTTTCACTGCAGGGAAAGAAAACAGCTTTCAACTCCTCCAGAATAACAACGCTGGAAGGGACCTCGGAGGTCTTCTAGTCCAACCCCCTGCTCAGGCAGGAAACCCAAATACCATTTCAGACAAGCGGTTGTCCAATCTCTTCTGAAAAATCCTCCAGGATGCCGTTTGTGTCATGCTGTTTGTCAACTCTACTAAAGATAGGAAGGCAGCTCTCCTTCGGAGAACCAGTAGCGGCGGCAGCACAATGCTCTGCCCACCCGCCCGGATGTCGCCATTTTCTTTTTTTTAACCCTCTGCACATATGCAAAGCCTTCTGCGCATGCGCAGAAAGTTGAAAAAGAGCTCACGACGGTGGCGCGCACACGAGCGAAGCGAGTGCACGGAAAACGTGTGCCTCTTAACCAGTAGGGAAGGTAAGTAGATTTCACCGCTGGGTGGGACTCACCTGGGACTGATAGCTGAAACTTTCTGATTTGCGCACCAAAGGGGAATTCTCTCTCTCTCTCTCTCTCTCTCTCTCTCTCTCTCTCTCTCTCTCTCTCTCTCTCTCTCTCTCTCTCTCTCTCTCTCTCTCTCTCTCTCTCTCTCTCTCACACACACACACACACACACACACACACACACACACACACTTCCTCTCCAGCAGCAACTGACTTACCATTATTGGGGCTGAATCCATCTTCATTGGGATAATTTGCAGGAGCGACCTGGATGGTTGCTGAGGTTGGAAAAACCAGGATGTGGGTACAAGAAGCATCCTGCGGGGTGTTCAGTTGCGAAGACTGCAGATTAAGGGCAGTGCTGCGGCCGAAGACGGAACCCATGGTGACAGCATCTTTCGAGAGAAAGAAAAGGAAGAAGAAGAGGAGTCAGGCTGCAGGGAGACATTAGAAATGAAAGGCAAGGAAGAAGCAGAATTTTATGAGGTTGTGGAATAAGTGGTATAATTGGTTAGAACAGAGAAATAAAGATGTATAGAAATAAATGTAAATAACCGTATGAAACCTATGACAACAGTACTGTTAAAAATGTTTATTGATATGTAAATTAGAAAAATTTAAATTTTTTTTAAAAAAGGAAGACGGCTTAAAACGCACCACTAGGAGAAGACCTCAGGAAAACGGTCCTTCTAAAGACTTAGCCCAGGGGTCAGCAACCTTAAACACTCAAAAGAGCCATTTGGACCCGTTTCCCACAGAAAAGAAAACACCGGGAGCCACAAAACTCTTCTCGTGCCTGACTATTTCCTGAGTGGCCACAAAACTAGCATATATAGTTGAATTAAAGATTCTGTTTTCTTCTGAGACTTTTCTTTTCTTGGATTTATCCATGGTTGGCCTACCGGGGGTCAAAAAGCTTAATAAACTGCATATCGGTGGGTGTTGCACATTGGCAGTTGGGACGCATATTTTGAGCGACAGGGAGCCGCAGCAGAGGGATGAAAGAGCCACAGGCGGCTCCAGAGCCGCGGGTTGCTGACTCCTGACTTAGCCTATAGAAGTCTCTTTCCATATGCCAAATAAATTAATAATGCTCTCCTTCCCGTTCTATTTTTTTCCCGCCAGAGGTTGAGCATTTGGTACAGTCCTTGGACAAAGGACTAGTTAGATTTTACGGCCCCTTTCCAAGCCAAATGAGATGGGGAGACAGCAAAGGGAAGATGTCGGTCCAATCAGAATAGAGCTGGAAGGGGCCTTGGAGGTCTTCTAGTCCAACCCCCTGCTCAGGCATGAGACCCTATGCCATTTTAGCAGGTGTTCTTCAAAATATCATTTAAAAAAAAATCCATTTAAGAACCAAATAAAATTCTAGGGCAATGATCAAAACCAGAACATCTAGTAACCATGTTTTCCCCATATATTTAATACTCTGTAATGATTCATTGTTTGTTTGCTTTCCACAGCAGATGGCCAAACATGAAGGTACGATAGATTCCAATTACCGTATTTTTCGGAGTATAAGACGCACCGGAGTATAAGACGCACCTTAGTTTTTGGGGAGGAAAATAGGGGAAAACAATCTGCCTAACAGGTATTCATCTGGCTAGCATCCTTAGTCTGGTCAGTTTCAGCACATTATTTTATCCCCTGGTTAGGACTTTAAAAAACCTTCTTCTGAGAGAGTAACAATGAAAGAGCCTGCAAGCCAGTAAGAGCTGGGAAGATCGTTAGCACCTGGTTAGGGCTAGAAAAAAACTTACTCGGAGCAAGTAGAGCAATGAAAAAAAAACCTGCAAAGACTTAGGGCTGGAAAAACATTCTTCGGAGAGAGTAACAATGAAAGAGCCTGCAAGCCAGTAAGCGCTGGGAAGATCGTTAGCACCTAGTTAGGGCTAGAAAAAAACTTATTCAGAGCAGCTTCAGCACATTATTTTATCCCCTGGTTAGGACTTAAAAAAACCTTCTTCTGAGAGAGTAACAATGAAAGAACCTGCAAACCGGTAAGAGCTGGGAAGATAGTTAGCACCTGGTTAGGGCTGGAAAAAAAGCTTTGAAAAAGCTACATTCAGAGTATAAGACGCACCCAAATTTTCAGCCTCTTTTAGGGAGGAAAAAGGTGCGTCTTATTCTCCAAAAAATACGGTATGCACAAGGATGAAGAATAACAGAATAAGAGATTTGGAAGGTACCATGGAGGTCTTCTAGTCAGACCCCCTGCTAAAGCAGGAGACCCTATATTATTCCATACAAGTGTCTGTCCATTCTCTTCTTGAAAACTTCCAGTGTTGGAGCACCCACAACTTCTGGAGGCAAGCTGTTCCACTGATTAATTGTCCTCACTGCCAGGAAATTTCTTAGTTCTAGGTTGCTTCTCTCCTTGATGAGTTTCCATCCGTTGTTTCCCTTGTCTTGCCTTCTGGTGCTTTGGACAATAGACCCTCCTCTTCTTTGTGGCAGCCCCTCAAATACTGGAACACTGCTATCATGTCTGTCTGTCCCACTGAGCCCATTGTCAGAGAGCTGGGTGTAATTACCTGGCATCACCACAAATGACCCCTGTGGCTCCATGGCAACCAAACAGGCGCTGAGGATGGAGGGAGAATCTGCAGAGGAGATGCCACACATCCGACACACCTCCTTCAGTTGCTTGCTGATTGTCTGCAGGGAGCACTCTCCCAGCAGAATGCTCCAGTCTGAAAAACAGAGAAGGGGAGGGAAGAAATGCGGCTGTCATTTATTTTATTTATTTATTTATTTAAATAGATTTGTATGCCGCCCAACTCCCGGGGGACTCTGGGCGGCTCACAACATGTCAAATCCATTTATCAATATAAAATCATAACAATTAAAAACTACAAAAGTTAAAAAAACATCTAGCATTCATAACCAGGGGGGAGACCCACATCTAGTCTGATTTGTCTCACTTTCACCCCACCTGCCGGAAGAGCCAGGTTTTTATTGCTTTATGGAAGGCCAGCAGAGATCAATCCTGATCTCTGGAGGGAGTTGGTTCCAAAGGGAGGGAGCTCCCACAGAGAAGGCTCTCCCCCTCGGCACCGCCAACCGGCATTGCTTGGTCGATGGGACCTGGAGGAGGCCAACTCTGTGGGCCCTAACCGGTCGTAGGGAGGTATGCGGCAGGATGCGGTCCCAAAGGTAACCTGGCCCTGAGCCATGTAGTGCTTTAAAGGTAACGACCAACACCTTAAATTGGATCCGGAGACTAATGGGCAGCCAATGCAGCTGGCGGAGGATAGGTGTTACGTGGGTGTATCTAGGCACACCCACCACAGCTCGCGCAGCTGCATTTTGCACCAATTGCAGTCTCCGGATACTCTTCAAGGGTAGCCCCATGTAGAGCGCGTTGCAGTAATAAGAACCTTCTCCCAACCAGAAGTCAAAGCAGAACAAGATTTTCGCCCATCGCTTCTGGGGGAAGAAACATCCCGGAGGACCATGTCTGACTGGGTTCCATGTTATCATTTACTCCTGTGCAGTTTTAGAGGAATCGCATCTTGTTTTCGGTCAACTTTGAAGCTGGCTTGACTTGAGGCCATCTTGGAGGCTTCAGTGTTGCTACAATGATGCTGAGGGATAAGGAGGGGGGGGATAGAGATAGCTGGGATTTTGTAGCCAAAACAAAATAGTTCCCCCTGAGAACCAAGGACATTCACACAGGTGGTTGAAAAAGAGGAGGAATGAAGTTTCCAAGCAACTGGACAGCACCTTGATTGGACCATGTGACTGATTGTTTGGGAAAGAGGGGGGGACTTTACTTTTAATTAGGTTAAAACCGTGGGAACCTTTAGAGTCGGTTTTCACCAGTCTGTGCCAATATGATACGTCCAATAAACCTGTTCTTTGAGGAATCTGCTTGTCTCTGAGTTCTGTTTGCTATGGACTTATTACTTGGAACCCCGACAGTTTTCCCTTAGCATCATTTTCACCATCCTCCTGTCTTTAAGACCTTGTCCCAAAGGGGCTTTTTTAAAAGGCAACTTTTGATTCCCCGCCTCCCCCCACCCCGGCCAAGCCGCCAAGCCACAAAGGTTGGGGACCCATGATGTAGTGAACAAATGGTGGTCCAGGGCTGTTCTGTCCTGGGATTGTTATTCCAAAATAGTTTACCAACAATCAAATGCCCACTGTGAACATGGAAACCAGAAGACTAACACACGCCCCCCACCCCACCCCTGGTGTCCTGCCAAATGTATTTTTGAGGAGCTTATGACCTCCCAACAGAATGTAATCGATGTTGCGTACTTCGGGGCAAGCCCCGCCTAAAGTAGAGCTTTTATGCATTTTAAATTTTATGTTTTCAATGTTGGTATGTATACCTGTGCATAAAACTTTTAACCATGATGCTTCTGATATGAATAAATAAATGGACTATTTTCGACCAACTGGGAAAAGAGCCATTGTGGCGCAATGGTTACAATGCAGTAGTGCAGGCAAATTCTGCTGACTGCCAACAGTTTGAATCTTGCAGGCTCAAGGTTGACCCCGCCTTCCATCCTTGGAAGGACCCAGATGGTTGGGGGCAAAAAGCTGACTCCATAAAACCGCTTAGAGTGTGCTGTACAGCAGTGTATAAGTCTATTGCTAAAGGCCTTGTAGCCCAGATACCTTTCAGTTCCCCGTGGCCAAGCCGCCCAAGGCGCCCAATCACAACTCTCCAGGGAAGTGACGTCATCTGGATGATCCCGATGCACCATTCCCATAGCTTCTGCAAGCCAATTTTACGTGCTGACACCTTGCACTTCCGTGATCTGGAAGGAAAAGAGGGTAATAAGAGCTGTAAGCATGCACTGGTTTTTTTTTCTTTTTACGACCTGTAATCCCTTTATTTCGGGTAGAGTCAAGGCGACTGAATGGAGCTGAGCGTTTACTGACTGGATGCCCTTCCTGACGCCTACAGGGAGTTCATAGCAAATATTTTCTCTTTGTACCCTGATAGAGAAACATCTGTTTGGAGCTGAGCGTTTACTGGCCGGATGCCCTTCCTGATGCCTACATAGAGTTCATAGCAAATATTTTCTCTTTGCGCCCTGATAAACATCTGTTTGGAGATGAGAGTTTACTGGCCGGATGCCCTTCCTGATGCCTACAGGGAGTTCATTGCAAATATTTTCTCTTTGTACCCTGATAGAGAAACATCTGTTTGGAGATGAGCGTTTACTGGCCGGATGCCCTTCCTGATGTCTACGCGGAGTTCGCAACAGATTATTTTCTCTTGGCGCCGATAGAGAAACATCTATTGCCGCCTAGGATTGAACTCCCAATCTTCTACGTGGGAGATGAGCGTCTTCAACTCTAAGCCACCATGTCGCTGGGCTATAAAAGCGTGCACTCAATGCATTTAAACAATGTATTTAAGACCAGGGTGTCCAGCATGATTGTCTGCTCTAAAGTTTGCAGCTGTTTTTTGTTTGTTTGTTTGTTAGTTTGTTTTTAAGCCTACCTGTTTGGCAAATCAATGTTGACAATGCAGGTTTCCAACAAGTCTCCATGCAGGTCAGTGCAGGAGGCCAGAAGCCAACGCTGATCGTGAGAGAGACAATACCCCACAAAGAGCACGTTATACTTCTGGCTGGCTTCGCCAAAGGTCTCCCCGAGCTCCGTCTGTTTGTCTTTGATAGGTGCCAGGATAAATGGAGGGGAGTACAGCTGAATGGGACTCGGCCGCTACAAAAAAAACGTTAAATTGTTAAATTAGTGACACGGTTTCCCAAACACCTGGGAATGGGGTCTTGAGTGTCTTTATGAAACGCTAAGAGGGTTGGGACCATCCAGATTTGCCAAAGGGTGCCGTTCTTCGGAGCAGCGGTGCGACTTCGGCTTGAGAGGAAAAGAGTGGGAGCAGAGAGGCTTTGCTGGGCTCCGGCACTCACCTCTGAGTTCTTGAGCGTCATCTCAATGCTGGCAGCTGGTCCGAAACCGGTCAGAGATTTGATGTGTATCTGGGTGGGTAGCGGTCGCCTGCACTGGCAGTAGACGGAAAATGCCAGGGATTTCAAGTGCTGGATATAAAAGATCTGCTCGTCCTTCATGGTCTGCAGCATATATTGGCAAGGCACAATCTAAAGGAAAGAGCAAAGCCATGATTAGTCAATAGCTTAGACTTATATACCGCTTCGTAGTGCTTCACGGCCCTCTCTAAGTAGTTTACAGAGTCAGCCTCTTGCCCCCAACAATCTGGGTCCTCATTTTGCCAACCTCGGAAGGATGGAAGGCTGTGTCGACCTTGAGCCTGGTGAGATTCGAACTGCTGGCAGTGGGCAGAATTAGCCTGCAATTATTCATTCTAACCACTGCGCCACCATGGCTCTTAATAGCAATAGCACTTTGACTTAAATACCGCTTCACAGTGCTTTACGGCCCTCTCTAAGCGGTTTACAGAGTCAGCCTATTGCCCCCAACAATCTGGGTCTTCATTTTACCAACCGCGGAAGGATGGAAGCTGGTTAGGATCGAACTGCTGGCAGTGGGCAGAGTCGGCCTGCAATACTGCATTCTAACCACTGTGCACCATGGATGGATGGATGGAAAATAGCAATAGAGCTTAGACTTATATACCGCTTCACAGTGCTTTACGGCCCTCTCTGAGCGGTTTACAGAGTCGGCATCTTGCAAACCCCAACAATCTCATATTTACGACGGTTGCAGCGTCCTGGGGTTACGTGATCCCCTTTTACGACCTTCTGACAAGCACAGTCAACGGGGAAGCCACAGTGACTTCACAACTGGGTTACTAACTTATCAACTGCAATCTTCAGTAGCCGCACACGTTCTTCTTCCACCCAACTCAAAGGACTTCTGCCTCTTTCAAGGAAAACCCACCTGAAGAATGAAAGAGCTCCTCATGTTTTCAGGGAGGTTGTCCAACATTTCTGTGTAACAGCGCATCAAGCTCAACAGCCAGAAACTGGCAGAAGATGATTCCTCCTCCGTGGTGTAGGTGAAAGGATCCACCATATAGATGACCACAGCCGGTGGGTAGGCATGGCTGTCCGCAGACTCAGGTTCTGTGGGGATTCCTATCCTCTCCCTCTCTGCAGAGCTACAAAAAAAGAGATTTATGTTAAGCGCAGAAAATCAGGAAATCCAGGCAGTTCAAATGAATATAAAAGTTTATTGCAAGCCTAAGGTCTCTACAAGAATCTGAGCTACTAACGGTCAAAGCAATAGGTAAGAGTCAATGAAGCTCAAGGTGGGCTGGACTTAAATCTCTTGTGGGCACAAAGGGACTCGAGACTGATGATGTGTTTGACCCCTCCCTCGGTATCATGGTGACATGATAGCAGTCTTCCAATATTTAAGGGGCTGCCACAAAGAAGAGAGGGCCAACCTTTTCTCCAAAGCACCAGAAGGTGACAAGAAACAATGGACGGAAACTAATCAACGAGAAAAGCAACCTAAAACTAAGGGAGAAATTTCTTGACAGTGAGAACAATTAATCAATGGAATGACTTGCCTCCAGAAGTTGTAGGTGCTCCAACACTGGAGATTTTAAAGAAGAGATTGGACAACCATTTGTCTGGAATGGTATAGGGTCTCCTGCTCAAGCAGGGGGTTGGACTAGAGGACCTCCAGGATCCCTTCCAACTCTGTTATTCTGTTATTCTCTCATCTCGTACAATTCAAAAGTTCATCATGGTTTTTTTCCCTTATTAAATTGCAACCCATGTGCTTAAGGTTCCCTCTACTGGTAGCTCCTTTAAAAAAGATATTTTTTTTTCTGGGTTCTCACAGGACCAGATATGGGAAATACATAAGTCCAAGATGTGCTGACAGGTTGAGATCACAAATCGCTCCCCTGTTGCTCTCTCCAGAACCCAAATGTCTACTTTTTTGAGCCTTCCTTGTATTTATCATGCAAATCCAGGAAAAAAATGTACCGTATTTTTCGGAGTATAAGACGCACCTTCCCCCCCCCTAAAAGAGGCTGAAAATTTGGGTGCATCTTATACTCCGAATGTAGCTTTTTCGAAGCTTTTTTCCCCAGCCCTAATGAGGTTCTAACAATCTTCCCGGCTCTTCCCGGCTTGTTTTCATTGCTATTCCCTCCGAAAAAGGTTTTTTAAGCCCTAACGAGGTGCTAACGATCTTCCCCGACTTGCAGGATTTTTTCATTGCTACTGCCTCCGAAGAAGTTTTTTTTCCAACCCTAAGTCTTTGCAGGCTTGTTTTCATTGCTATTCCCTCCGAAAAAGGTTTTTTCAGCCCTAACCAGGGGATAAAATAATGTGCTGAAGCTGAACAGACTAAGGACGCTAGCCAGATGAATACCTGGTAGGTAGATTTTTTCCCCCTATTTTCCTTCCCAAAAACTAAGGTGCATCTTATACTCCGAAAACTACGGTATCTCCTTTAAGCAATTGTTGAGCAACCTGTGCCAGATCCAAAGCTTCACTGTTCATTTTGGATCCAAATACTTACATATTTCAAGTAGAAAGGTTGACAACCACAATAGGAAGAGGTGGCCAAGGAAGAACTGAGCTTCAGTTTCAAAAAAATATAATTAAAAACGCATCATCTAAGTATTAAGGATTATCTTGGCATATCCCTAAACCTGGATTGAAAAGAGGGCACATGCTACTACCCAGCACAAAGATTAAGCACCCTTGCTGAAATTAATAAGCTTGTGTATCTCTGTATTATAGAATTACACGGTAATTAACTTTGACCGTGCCAGTAACCAATTTTGGTTATTACAATTACAAGACCAGCAGGGGGCAGTATACGGCTGAATATTATTATTTTTTCCTCATTAAGACTCATCACGTATCTCCAGTTTTATTTCTCTGGGGTTCAAACTCTACCAAAAACTAATTTCATGTACCTTTATATTATATTTATACAAGGGAGTCCTTAGCTTACGACCGGAATTGACCCCTCAAATTTCTATTGGTTAAGCAAGGCGGTTGCGAAGTGAGTTTTGCGACTTTCTTGCCATGGTTGTTAAGTGGATCGCTCAGTGAAGCGAATTGCATGGTCGTTAAGCGAATCTGGCTTCCCTTGTTGACTTTGCTTGTCGGAAGCCGGCTGGGAAAGTTAGAAATGATGATCACGTGACCCCCCCGGGACAAGAGCTTGGATTTTGATCACGTGACCATGGGGATGCTGCCAACGGCTCTTCAGCGTGAAAACCGGTCATAAGTCCCCTTTTTCCCATTTTAACTTCGAGTGTCAGTAAACAAATGGTTGTAAGTTGAGGACTCCCCGTATACAGGTTTAGGAGCTGTCCAAATCCTGATCTCAGCAGCATTTCAGGAAAGTCTCCAAAGGTGCTTTTACAAAAGGCAACTGGGCTTTGTTTTTCAGTGCCAGTGGTGAAATCTAATTTTTTTTGCTACCGGTTCTGTGGGCGTGGCTTGGTGGGGCATGGTTTGATGAGGTCATGTGACTGGGGGGGTCAAAAGACACTTTAACAATGTCCTACTGGAACAGAGGGTTGGACTAGATGACCTCCAGCTACTTTCCAGCCCTGGATGGATTGCTGTGCTCTATCCTCTGAAGCTGTGTCTATTGCCAGGTTTCCTCTCCATTTTCCCTCCCTCCCTCCCTTTCTTTTTCTTTCTTTCTCCCCTCCCTCCCTCCCTCTTTCTCTTTTTTCTTTCTTCTTTCTTTCTTTCTTTCTTTCTCTCTCTCTCCCTCCTTCCATTTTCTTCTTTCTTTCCTTTCTTTCCTTCCTTCCTTTCTTTTCCTTTACTTTCCTTCCTTCCTTCCTTCCCTTTCCCTTCCTTCCTTTCTTTCCTTCTTTCTTTTCACCCCCCACCCCCTGTTTTTGGCCTAGCAGGCTTCAGGAAAGCCTCCTGGGAGCAAAAACAGACTTCCCCCAATAGGTAGTAAAAATGCTTTAAAAAGTTTTTTTTTTTAAAGTTCCGAGGATCGTGCGGCACAGCTGATTGTCACAGCTGATTGTCGGAACCTTTTTTTCTAACTTTTTAAAAGCATTTTTTTTACTACCTATTGCCCGAATGGGTAATAAAAAAATGCTAAAAAAAAAGTTTTTAAAAAAAGTTCAGACAATCAGCTGTGCCACGCGATCGTCGGAACATTTTTTTTTACTTTTTAAAGCATTTTTACTACTGGTTCGGGGAACCGGTCACATTTGTTACTACCAATTCAGCCGAACCGTCCCGAACCGGTAGCATTTCACCCCCTGCTTACAACCTTTGCAGCATCCCCATAATCATGTGATCAAAATGTGGACTCTTGGCAACTGGCATGTACTTACGACAGTTGCACTGTCCGGGGGTGGGGGGCATGTGATCATAGCAAATATCGTAGCAAAGAAGTCCCGATACTTATGAAGATGGTCATGTGGAAGAAAAGACGGGTTAAACACTTCAACCTAAGAGAGGGCCCAAACTCAGAAAAAAAGGTAGACTTACTTGTCCTGCCCTTCTTGGGTTTGCTGCGATGAGATCTGCCCTGCCTCTGCATCTCCTCCTGGGACTGTGCTTCCTTGGGCTCGCTCTGAGGAAACTGCCCCGGACGTTGGGTTTTGACCTTGAGGTAGGCCTCCGCTGAACCCTGAAGAGGAGGTAGTACTTGTCTGGCTAATACTGGATGAGGAGGAGGAGGAAGAGGAGGAGGCTAAGAGCTGGGGCACTGAAGAGCCTGGGGCTGTACTGGTGCCCAAAGGGAGACCAGCGGTCCCATTAGTTGAGGAGCTGAAAGATGTGCCAGCCGAGGGAGCCATAGGTCCAAGACAGGCCGAGTTGGAGGAAACTGATCCTGCGTTCCCAGATATGGTTTGTTCCACGTTTGATGACGATGGAGGTGCCGGTTGGTGTTTGGGTGGCGTCAGCAGACTGCTATCAAGTTGCAAAGTAGCTAAGTAAGGTGCTGAAAGGACAAACGGGAAGCAAAGGATGTGAAAGAAGACCCACGCCGAAGACAAAAACACGCCAGACAACCTGTTATTTTCAAAAGAGCGGGAGTGCGTAGAAACGGAACGTTTTGGTAATATATTTATTTTTCATGATCACGGTTAGAAGAGTTCAGGCTTGCATTTGTTCTAACTTTAACTAGCTAGTGGTTGTTTTCATTTCTACACTGATCACAGGCATTTTAAACACAACGGTGGCGGGTTTTTTGTCAGTAAAGTGCTTCTCAAGATACACCCATGTAACACCCATACTCCGCCAGCTGCATTGGCTGCCCATTGGTCTCCGGGTACAATTCAAGGTGTTGATCATCATCTTTAAAGCCCTACATGGCTTAGGTCCAGGTTACCTCCAGGACCGCATCCTACCTCATACATCCCTACGACCGGTTAGGTCCCACAGAGTGGGTCTCCTCCAGGTCCCGTCAACTAAACAATGTCGGCTGGCGGGACCTAGGGGGAGGGCCTTCTCTGTGGGAGCCCCTGTTCTCTGGAACCAACTCCCCCCAGAGATACAAATTATCCCCACCTTGCTGGCCTTCCGAAAAGCCGTGAAGACATGGCTCTTCCTGCAGGCGGGGTTTTGAGACGATTTTCATCTTGGTCTCCCCCACGTATGTATGATTTTGTATGTTTCTTTTAATTGTATTTTAAATTGTTATTAAATTATATTGTTTAGTTGTTCTTCAAATGTTGTACGCCGCCCTGAGTCCCCAGGGAGTAGGGCGGCATATAAGAGCACTAAATAAATAAATAAATAAATCTTGGTAATGCTTTGCCAGGACATAAAACATAGAACAACAGGGCTTGAAGGGACCTTGGAGGTCTTCTAGTCCAACCCCCTGCTTGAGCAGGAGACCCAATATATTGTTCTGGACAAATGGCTGCCCAGTCTCTTCTTAAAAGCCTCCAGTGATGGAGCAGCCACAACTTCTGGAGGAAAGCCGTTCCAGTGATTAATTGTTCTCACTGTCAGGAAATTTCTCCTTAGTTCTAGCTTCGATCTCTCTTTGTTAAACTTCCATCTGCTATTTTTTTATTTGCTCTCAGGTACATTGGAGAATAGGGGACCCGATGGCTCAGTGGCTAAGACACTGAGCTTATCGATCAGAAGTTCGGCGGTTCGAATCCCTAGTGCAGCATAATGGGGTGAGCTCTTGTTACTTGCCCCAGCTTCTGCCAACCTAGCAGTTCGAAAGCATGTAAAAATGCAAGTAGAAAAATAGGGACCACCTTTGGTGGGAAGGTAACAGCGTTCCGTGCACCTTTGGCATTTAGTCATGCCGGCCACATGACCACGGAGAAGTCTTCGGACAGAGCTGGCTCTTCGGCTTTGAAACGGAGATGAGCACCGCCCCCTAGAGTCGGGAACAACTAGCACATATGTGCAAGGGGAACCTTTACTTTTACCTTTACATTGGAGAATAGGCCAACCTCTTCTTCGTTGTGACAGACCCTCAAACACTGGAAGAGTGCTATCAACTCAACCCTGGTCCTTCTCTTCATTAGAGTAGACGTAGCTAATTCCCTCAATCGTTCATCATGTGATTTAACCTCCAAAACTCCTTATCATCTTTGTTGCCCTATTCTGCACTCTTTCCAGGCTCTCAACATAAATACACACATCTCTTGTCTGGAGTACTGCCACTGGCTCTACATGGGGCCGCCCTTGAAGAGTATTCGGAAGTTACAATTGGTCCAGAATGCAGCTGCGTGGATAATTCTGGAGGTCAGGAGGGTGGCCTATGTAACACCACTGTTGTGGAAGTTGTGAGTGCTCCATCACTGGAGGTTTTCTAGAAGAGACTGGACAGCCATTTGTCCGGAATGATAGAGGGTCTCCTAGCTGAGCAGGGGGTTGGACTAGAAGACCTCCAAGGCCCCTTCCAAATCCGTTTACTGTATATTCTGTTACATGAGCTGCACTGGTGGCTGATCTGCTTCCGGATCCAAGTCAAGATGTTGGTTATCACAACTCTGGACAGCACAATAAATTTAATAAATAAATAAAACAAGCCGAAGGGATGAGCGGAACGCATGAATGAATGAATGAATCGTGCTGCTCGCCCGCCTTACCTAGGTGGTGACGACAAACTTGCGCGTAAAGTTTGAGCCTGGAATGATTGTCACAATCTTCGTTGCCCCAGGGTGGGTTGAACCAGTCGCTCACAAGCTCGTCGGCTAGCTTCTGGGCCACCGTCTTTCCCACACGCATGATTCCATCGTGCAACACTTTAGAGATGGGTTTGTGTTGACCAAGCCGACACATCTGACGGCACAAGGAGAAAAAAAAACAGCCGTTTCAGAGGTGCGGGAGCACTGTACAACAGAGCAATGAACCAACTGCGCATCCCGCAGGCTGAGTAAAAACATAATTCTCTCTCTCTCTTTTTGTTTCAGTTAAGGGCAATGGACAATGCACTGCTTACCTGCAGGAAGGAAGAAGTGGGAAATAAATCTCCTATTATTTCAGTGAGGCTTAAGTGCCAGGATGTTAACCTGCCGTAAGATTCAGTGGGAGAAGGCATGCTAAACACACACTAAATTTGCCAGCATGTAACGGCAAAGCCTTTCCTGTCTATTCAAAGTTTTTGCAATGGCAGAAATATTTGGGGAGGGGAGAGAGGGGGAGGGAGGGAGTGAAGGAAGGAAAGGAGGGAGAAGAGGGAGGAAGGAGAGAGGAGAGGAGAGGAGAGGGGAGGGGAGGGGAGAGAGGGAAGGAGGGAGGAGAGCACAGGAGAGAGAGAGGAAGGAGAGAGGAGAGGAGAGGGGAGGGAGGAAGGAAGGAGAGCACAGGAGAGAGGGAGGAAGGAGAGAGGAGAGGGGAAGGGAGGGGAGAGGAAAAGGGGAGGGAAGGAAGGAGGGAGGGAGGAAGGAGAGCACAGGAGAGAGGGAGGGGAGCACAGGAGAGAAGGAGGAACGACAGAGGGAGAAAGGAGAGAGAGAGGAAGGAGGAGAAGAGAGGAGAGGAGAGGGGAGAGAAGGAAGGAAGGAAGGAAGGAAGGAAGGAAGGAAGGAAGGAAGGAAGGAAGGAAGGAAGGAAGGAAGGAAGGAAGGAAGGAAGGAAGGAAGGAAGGACGAGCACAGGAGAGAGGGAGGAGGGGAGAGAGTGAGGGGAGGGGAGAGGGAGAGGGTCACTCACCTCATATACAGCGCTTAAGTCCCTGAAGAAAGTCTTGGCTCCGTCAAGCAAGGCCTCGTTTTCTGGACACACCACAATGTAGGCGACATCGCGGTGACCCCCGTAAGGATCTAAGAGCAGCCTCTCCCAGAATGGCAGGGAGAACGGAGAGATTGTCAGGAAGTCCTTGTCATAGCCAACCAACAAGGTGGGTATCGGAAGAGGCTCAGGTGACTCTTCGGAACCTAAAGATCAAAAGGGACATTGAGATACATCAATAGCTGTGAAAACTGGAATGGCTACAGGTGGTCCTCAACTTACGACCTTATGACCAACATTTCTGTTGCTAAGCAAGACAGGTGTTGCGTTTTACAACCTTTCTGCCCCAAGACAGGAGTTCGATCCTGACTGGCTCAATGTTGACTCAGCCTTCCATCCTTCCGAGGTGGGTAAAATGAGGACCCAGATTGTTGGGGGCAAGAGGCTGACTCTGTAAACAGCTCAGAGAGGGCTGTAAAGGGGTATATATGTCTAAATGCTATTGCTATTTTCCTTCCTTCCTTCCCTCGCTCCCTCCACAGTGGTTAGAATGCAGTATTGCAGGCTGACTCTGCCCACTGCCCAGAGTTCGATCCTGACCTGCTCATGGCTGACTCAGCCTTCCATCCTTCCGAGGTGGGTAAAATGAGGACCCAGATTGTTTGGGGGCAAGAGGCTGACTCTGTAAACCGCTCAGAGAGGGCTGTGAAGCGGTATATATGTCTAAGTGCTATTGCTATTTTCCTTCCTCCCTCCCTCCCTCCTTCCCTCCCTTCACAGTGGTTAGAATGCAGTATTGCAGGCTGACTCTGCCCACTGCCCAAAGTTCGATCCTGACCTGCTCATAGCTGACTCACCCCTCCATCCTTCCAAGGTGGGTAAAATGAGGACCCAGACTGTTAGGGGCAAGAGGCTGAACTCTTTAAACCGCTTAGAGAGGGCTGGGAAGCACTACGAAGCGGTATATAAGTCTAAGTGCTTATTGCTATGGCTATAAATTTCTTTTCTTCAGCCAACTCTACCGTAAGTTCCCCGTCCTGCCATTTTATGGAATTGCTGCCAGGTGAGGGGTCCTTGAACATGCTGGATGTTCTCCCAGGTCCTGCCAGTCCTCTTCTTCTGAATGGCATCTTGCAGGAAAGGCTGGAGGGAGAGAAGCATGCGCACCACGTCTTGGGAGGAAAGCATGCTGATGTCCAGGACTGGGGGGGAAAAACACACACACACACAGCACGGCCATGTCATGAACGGTGAATATATATATAAGGGAAGAGAGCCTGTGGCCTAAAGGCTAAGCTGCTGCCTTACAGGCAGACTGCCCAGGTTCAAATCCCAGTAAGGGTATGGCTATCTGATGAGAGCAAAATAACACGAAATAGATCTATAATAGTCTCCCTTCATTTTCATTTATCAGCAAAAAAATGTTACATATGTAGGTCTTTGGTTATTCGGGTTTTACTCCCGCATGAAATTGGAAGTGTCTTGGCGATGTTTCGACGAAGTCTCATTCGTCATCATCAGGCTGGTGTCTTCGGCTTCCTTGCTCCTAGAAGCAGGAAGCAGAAGACACCAGCCTGATGATGATGAATGAGACTTCATCGAAACGTCGCCAAGACACTTCCAATGTCACGCGGGAGAAAACCTGAATAACCAAAGACCTACATACAAACACCCGCGAAAACCTCAGAAAACATATATATATATATATATATATATATATATATATATATATATATATATATATATATATATATATATATATATATATATATATATATATATATATATATATATATATATATATATAATATCTATATCTATATCTATATCTATATCTAATCTATCTATCTATCTATCTATCTATCTATCTATCTATCTATCTATATACACACACACACACACACACACACACACACACACACACACACACACACACACACACACTCCTAAATGCATGGAGGCATTTATTATATATTTTCTTAAAGAAAAGTCTTGATCATGCTTGCTGATATCATCTGCTCCCTCCTCCATAAAATATGGAGGTGGGGGGAGAGAACCATCAGTTTTTCAGGAGCTTGGAACTAGTTGATATCTCTGAACAGAAATCTGCCAGAGTCATCGTCATCTTTTAACGACCCCACCCCCCAATCCCTTGCAGGGTGGAGTCTGGGCAATGGAATGGAGCTAGCAGCGTGTTGAATGGCCGGATGCCCTTCCTGTCACCAATGCTTTGTTCAGCAGATATACATTCTCATTGTGCCCAGAGAGAGAAATATCGAGGATCGAACTCATAGCCTCCCGATTGTGAGGCGAGAGCTCCACCTCTAGGCCACCGCACCACTCCATAAAATGTATAATCTTCACTAGTACAGTATTGGTTTCAGAACAGCCAAGGTATTTCATAAAGATTTAAAGGTTCAACATTCCTGAGAAACCCTGCTCCTATTTCTGCATCCTAATAGCTTGGTGGCACAGTGGTTAGAATCCAGGATAGCAGGCTGACTCTGCCCACTGCCAGGAATTTGATCCTGACTGTCTCAAGGTTGACTCAGCCTTCCATCCTTTCCGAGGTGGGTAAAATGAGGACCCAGATTGTTGGGGGCAAGAGGCTGACTCTGAAAACCTCTTAAAGAGGCTGTAAAGTACTGTAAAGCGATATATACGTCTAAATGTTATTGCCCTCCCTCCCTCCCTCCCTTCCTCACAGTGGTTAGAATGCAGCGTTGCAAGTTCGATCCTGACTGGCTCAAGGTTGACTCAGCCTTCCGTCCTTCCGAGGTGGGTAAAATGAGGACCCAGATTGTTGGGGGCAAGAGGCTGACTCTGTAAACCGCTCAGAGAGGGCTGTAAGGCACTATAAGCGCAATTCTATTTCCCAGAAAATAAGACCTAACCAGAAAATAAGTTCTAATGAGCCCTCTGGAGCAAAAATTAATATAAGACCCGGTCTTATTTTCAGGGAAGCACGGTATTCTTTCTGAGAGTCACTGAGGCCACTTGGAGGTTTATCTGTGCCCTCAGAATCACCTGCAAATAGTGCAAAAAGAAGGTCCCGCACCCATTTGCACTGTTCAGGTGACCCTCCCAAGTGGTCTCAACAACTCTCAGAAAAGAGTACTAACGACCAAAGGAACTGCAAGGGAATATAAATCCTCCCATCCTCCACCATTCAGTCAGAACTGAAGAAGCTTCTTGGATGAGAAGCGAAACGTCTTCAAAAGGAAGAACAACAAAAGAAAGGCCAACTGCTTCTTGAAAAAGCACCTTGGGGGCAACCATGCCCTGGATGACTGAGAATCTCCAAAGACATTTATTATTTTCTCTGTTGTTTTGCAAATACGCCGAGTGCTTCTCTAGCAGAGACAAATTCCCAGGGTATCTAGCCACACTCGGCCAAATAAAGGTATTCTATTCCAAATAAAGTTGTTCTGACCCGGCTCCAAAACACGACAAACCCTCTGTAGTTTCCTAATTGTTCCCTTTATTAGGAGCGCCAGCAGCCCCGGCAACAAGTCTCTCACTCTCTCACAAAGCTGGCTAACAAGACTGTGCGGCAGGGAGATGTGGCAGACAACTATTCATCTCCGCCCCCTGCCTTTTATCCCCAGAGCTAGGGTGGGGCTTCGCTAGCAGCGGTGGCTGTTCTGTCCCGAGGACCGGCCCATAGATTTCCACTGCTCTCCTCTCCTCTGCCTTCTGCGAATCTGCGCGTCAGGCACTGGACCCAGCTGTTCCTCCTCTTCCTCATCAGCCATCTCCAGACCTGGGGGCTGTTGACTCTCCATCTGAAGGCTGACGGACGGCCCAGGCTCCGCCTCTGTCCCTCTCTCTGACAGCTCCATTCCCTCTTCCCCCTCTGAGCTCTCACACTGCCCTGATGCTGACCCTGACTCCCACGCCTCCCCCTCCTCTGATTCGGCTGCTGGAGGGGCTTGTGGCCGACAAGCCACAACAAAAGTGTTCGAAACAAAATAAAGCTTCTTACCGTTGCTGTGAGGCCAAGAGTGAACGGTAGCACTCCGGACAAGAGCTTCGTCCACTTTACCACCGGTGGGGTTGTCCACATACTGACGGCCTTGCTCCAGGGCGTTAAAGCACTCGTTCCAGGAATCGTGGCTCTCAGCCTGAACCCGGTCGTAACTCCAGTTCGTGTAAGACAGCGCCGGCCGACTTGTGACAGACATGTAGTCCAAGCAGCTCAGGGAGGTGAAAGGTTGGGTGTGCTGATTTTGAAGGAGGAGGAGGAGACTCACGGGGGGCTCCTGAACCCTTTTGGCGCCTTCTCCTAACTGAGGGATTAAGGTGTTCTGACACATCATCAACCTCCTTTCGGCCACTTGGCCGATGTCTGAAGTCCTGCCGAAAATATCTAACTCGTCCTCAATGAACAGGCCCGAGTTGTACCCTAGTTTGCGATTCATGATTGCGCTGAACCCACAAGTGCAGCGGTATTGGTCCTCTTTCGATGAATCGGGGATGTATAGCCCGACGTCGGCGCCCTTGATGTTCATGTTGCAGGCGCATATGCAGCAGCTGTCGAAGTTGCTATCCTTGAAAATGTTGAGCACGGAGTCGGAGAGGATAAGCATGACGTAAAGGCTGTGGGCTTCCAGGATGGGCAGGACGGTGCCCGGTTCCACAGAATTGAGGGGCCGGGTGGTGGAGGGCGTGGAAGCTGGCGAACCTTGGTCTGTGCTGTCGTATTTGACAGACCCTTGCCCGCTGGCTGTGCCCCCGCCTCTCGGAGTCCGTGGAGTCCTGGGTGTGCGTGGGGTTGGGACAGAGAAGCGAGGGGTGGCCGGGGATGGCAGGACCCCTGCCCCACTGTTACTGGCAGGCGCAGTGCTATTTAGTGTGACCGGAGTGCTCATTTGCGGAGTGTTCATTTGAAGGTAGTCTTGATCAGCCAGGCTTCCGACGCTGGGTATGTTGCTACAAGTAGAGAAAGAGAGGCTATTATTTTCTAGCGGCATTTGGAACAAGATTCGTTAAAGCGCTGACTTCGGAACAGACAATGGCTTGGCAACGTGAAAGCAGTCAATGCCTTTCTTTCAGTATTGGCACAAGATGTGAACAACCCAATTACCGACAGAAGAGAATATTTGTAGCTCAGAGTTGAAATGTGGGGTCCTTGGTGCTCTCTGAGCTTGGTTGTTTTCTCGCGGATGTTTCATGACTCAACTAGGTAATATCATCAGTGCTGGAAGGGAGTGGGGTTTGCAGGGAGGAGGAGGAGGAGGAAGAGGAGGAGAAGGAGGAAGAGGAGGAGAAGAAGGAGAAAGAGGAGGAGAAGGAGGAGGAAGAGGAGAAGGAGGAAGAGCAGGAGAAGAAGGAGGAAGAGCAGGAGAAGGAAGAAGAGGAGGAGAAGGAGGAAGAGGAGGAGAAAGAGTTCAATCCTAGGCAGATGTAGGGTCTCCTGCTTGGGCAGGGGGTTGGACTAGATGACCTGTAAGGTCCCTTCCAACTCTGTTAATCTGTAAGAAGGAGAAGGAGGAAGAGGAAGAGGAGGAGAAGGAGGAAGAGGAGAAGGAGGAAGAAGAGGAGGAGGAGAAGGAGGAGGAAGAGAAGGAGGAAGAGGAGAAGGAGGAGAAGGAGGAGAAGGAGGAAGAGGAGGAGAAGGAAGAAGAAGAGGAGAAGGAGAAGAAGAAGGAGGAGAAGGAGGAGGAGGAGCTGTTGTGGGTCACCCAGAGTAGCTCAAATAATTAATAAGAACAAGAATTCCAAATATGAGCATGTTCCTTAAAATGTGCTGCTTATGGCAATTGTTCCTTTGACGAAAGAGCAGAAACCTGCACATTTAGTCGTTCTAATTAAATAGAGAAAGGAAATAGAGAAGGAGGGGGGGGAGAGAGAACACTGTGCAGATTTGGAAAAGTAAAACCCAAAGACTTTTGAATCCCTTAAGGAAGCAAGAAAAGATGACCCAGAAACTTTGATTAGCAATCAATTCCTTGGCAGAAGCTTGCAGTAACAGACTTTGCTCTAATTGGATTACATCGGGAATAAAAGATTTTTATCCCAATAAATACTGCCAATTAATCATCAGCTCAGATGATTGGGAAATTGTTGTTGTTATTAAAAGAAAAACCAACAATTAAATTGCGGCCCAGACACAGTCAAGAGTCTAATTCTCTGAGGTCACCAGAGGGATTCATAGACACAAGCAGCTTTTTTCCCCCAGAAATTAATTCATGGCTGCCGTACAGCCTTATGCAGATGAAGCCTTTCAACTGCTCCAGGCATTTAATAGTTTTAATTCTGGGTTCCCTACCCATCCCCCAAGATGGGGAGCTGTGTTCCAATTCATGCTAATTTCAAATTTATTTCTTTACTTCACTTGGCTTCACTTCACTCGCATCCTGGACATAAATTGTTTCAACTCCTACCCTCAAAACGACGCTATAGAGCACTGCACACCAAGACAACTAGACACAAGAACAGTTTTTTCCCGAACGCCATCACTCTGCTAAACAAATAATTCCCTCACCACTGTCAAACTATTCACTAAGGCTGCATTACTATTACCATTAGTCTTCTCATCGTTCCTATCACCCATCTCCTCCAACTTATGACTGTACGACTGTAACTTGTTGCTTGTATCCTTATGATTTATATTAATATTGATTGTTTCCTGATTGCTTATTTGTACCTATGACAATCATTAAATGTTTTTTACCTCATGATTCTTGACAAACTTATCTTTTCTTTTATGTACACTGAGAGCATATGCACCAAAGACAAATTCCTTGTGTGTCCAATCAAACTTGGCCAATAAAGAATTCTATTCTATTCTATTCTATTCTATTCTATTCTATTCTATTCTATTCTATTCTATTCTATTCTATTCCATTCCATTCCATTCCATTCCATTCCATTCCATTCCATTCCATTCCATTCCATTCCATTCCATTCCATTCTATTCTATTCTATTCTATTCTATTCTATTAATTCTGGGTTCCCTACCCATCCCCCAAGATGGGGAGCTGTGTTCCAATTCATGCTAATTTCAAATTTATTTCTTTATTCCACTTGGCTTACAGGGGACTCCCGTCACAACTGATGCTGAGGTACCAGCATTTGTCATTTAGCAATTAAAAAAAATAGAGGAATAGAAGAGAAAGAATTGGAGAAAATCATAAAATATAAATAGTAAAATGACTGTGGCAAAAGAAAACAAAGAGAGTACCGATTATAATAGGCTGCCATCCTAAAACATCTGGAGCACCGCTTGAACACCATCCGCATTGACAAAGTCCCCATCAGTCAATTGCAAAAGGCAGCTTTGCTAGGAACGGCTTACATCCTTCTAACATCGTGAAACATCAATATCTGCCTATCCCAGATTCTTTGAAAGGACTCGATGGGTGGACACAAATGCCAAATCCAGTCTAAACATCTGGCTGATTGTGCGAGCAACCATCACAGTAATAATCAGCACTGGGAATAATAACATTTTTTCCAGACAACTGCTCCATCCATTTGACCCCGAAGGCTGGTTAGAAGAGGAGGTCTTAATGGCATCGCAAATTACATCAACTCAGCTCATTGTTACCTCAAACTGAGAAAAGGAAGAAAGCTGGGAAAGGAACTAGTTAGAGGTTGAAAAAATTCTTATACCGATGTCGAAATAAACCTTCTAAAAAAGGTTCAATAAAAATAATGGTTGTCCAATGCCGGTATTAACACGTCACTATTATCCATCTCACGGGAAACCAGGAAATCATGAACATAATGATTGTGGTATTACTTATAATAAGGGTTCCCAACTCCAGGAACGGGCCACTACTGGGTCGTGGCCTATTCAAAACCGGGCCACGGAAGAGGTGGTCCGGCATGCACATGCGTGCGCAGCTCCACTCGCACGAGCGACGGCCCCGTTCGCCTCTCTCCACCCCAACCCCAGCCGGGCTGCCAAGCCGCAAAGTTGGGGATCGCTGATTTTAAAAAGAGGAAGAGGAAGAGAGGAGAGGAGGGAGAAGGAATGGCTAGGATAAGGATTATCCTGAGAAATAACCAAGAAAGAGAACGGAGAGCGGGCGGTTTGAAAACACATTTCCTTGCTGTACTTACTTGTAACCATCTCTGATGAAAGCGGCTGCGGGTGGCAAAGGAAGTTGCTCGATTTTGGGAGGAATGGCCCAGGAAGGCCGATAGACGCAGGCCTCGGGGACTTTCAGTGGGAGCAGGCACTGGCTGGGGAGCATCTTCAGCGGGGCAAACATGGAAGAACCCATAAAGGGCTGAAACATGGATACCTTGTGCACGAAGGAAAAATCCTGCAAAATCAAGGAGGGGCAAGGTTTGTCACAGGTGGATGGATGGATGGGTTGATGGATGGATGGATGGTGCATTAAATAGACATGGAAAGAGAGACAGACAGACAGACAGATAGGAGAGACAATGAGATAGAGATGAGGTAGGAGAGATAGATAGGAGAGGTGGACAGATGGACAGATGGAGAGAGAGAGAGAGAGAGAGAGAGAGAGAGAGAGAGAGAGAGAGAGAGAGAGAGAGAGAGAGAGAGAGAG
This sequence comes from Diadophis punctatus similis, assembly GCA_023053685.1. Taxonomy (NCBI): domain Eukaryota; kingdom Metazoa; phylum Chordata; class Lepidosauria; order Squamata; family Dipsadidae; genus Diadophis; species Diadophis punctatus. The sequence goes on along the minus strand of JALIGW010000030.1, from coordinate 3,338,821 downwards.
AGAGAACAGACAGATAGGAGAGATAGAAAGAGAGATGAGATAGGAAAGGGTAGATAGGAGAGATGGACAGATGGGGAGAGCGACAAAGAGATCAGACAGAAAGGAGAGATGGAGAGACAGAGACAGAGAGAGATGAGACAGAAGAGATAGATAGGAGAGATGGACAGATGGGGAGAGAGAGAGAGAGAAAAGAGAGATCAGACAGGAGATGTAGATAGAGAGATGAGATAGGAGAGAGACGGAGTGAAAAGGAGAGAGAAAGAGAAAGATGAGACAGACAGGAGAGATGGACAAATAGGAGAGAGAGACAGAGAGAGACAGAAAGGGAAAGAGACAGAGACAAAGAGAGAGATGAGACACAGGAAGAAATGGACAGATGGAGAGAGAGAGGTGAAACAGATGAAAAATAAAATAGAAAGAAAAAAGATAAGATCAGTTAAAAACCCCAATTTCATCTCTAGCTTCCTCTTGTTTTAATGAAGCGTAATAAAACACATGAAAATGACATCATGGCATGATAGAAGCCTCCCTCTTTCCTTCCCTTTCTAACAACAGCAGTTGGGATTTTTTTTCGGATGGAATGAGCAAATATGTATCATCTGGGCATATAATCACTGTATGTTTCAAGGAAAGAGATTTGCCTCGTCCACATCCAGAGACGTGAGAAGCTGAGGCTCCGGTTGCAAATGGAAGAGGTGATGAATAAAATAAACAGCTGGAGAAATTAAGAGAGGATATAAAAAGGGGGGGGGGGGTTTCTTCCCGCGTTGGTACAATTATCCAGGTTCCTGATTGCGTTATAACTAAAAAAAATTGCACACCTTGGAAAAGGAATCCATTGCATGTAAAAGAAGGAATGTCAGGGATTCACGAAGATCTGTCCTTGTTACATCTGCAGCCAAGCAGAACATCTGGGGAGTAACCTACATTTAATACTGCAGCTAGACTAAACATTCATCACGACGTAACTGCAGATATTGTTACGTGAGGCTGTTATTTGTATTAACCACCCGGAGGTACGAGACAGTTTGATGACTAAAGAATTCACAACGTACATAGAACCAGATGTATTTATCTAGCGCATATCCTGAATATATATCAGCCTTTTCACACTATATAAAGAGCCCTGGTGGCGCAGTGGTTAGAATGCAGCACTGCAGGATACTTCTGCAGACTGACTGCAGTTCGGCGGTTCGATTCTCACCGGCTCAAGGTTGACTCAGCCTTCCACCCTTCCGAGGTGGGTAAAACAAGGACCCAGATTGTTGGGGGCAAGAAGGTAACTCTGTAAAACCGTTTAGAGAGGGCTGGAAAGCATTGTAAAGCGGTATATAAATTCTATATCATTTCAGACAAATGGTTATCCAATCTCTTCTTAAAGACTTCCAGTGTTGGGGCATTCACAACTTCTGGAGGCAAGTTGTTCCACGGATTAATTGTTCTAACTGTCAGGAAATTTCTCCTTAGTTCTAAGTTACTTCTCTCCTTGATTAGTTTCCATCCGTTGCTTCTTGTCCTGCCCTCAGGTGCTTTGGAGAATAGCTTGACTCCCTCTTCTTTGTGGCAACCCCTGAGATATTGGAACACTGCTATCATGACTCCCCTAGTCCTTCTTTTCATTAAACTAGACATACTCAGTTCCTGCAACCGTTCTTCATATGTTTTAGCCTCCATCCTCTAATCATCTTTGTTGCTCTTCTCTGCGCTCTTTCTTGAGTCTCAACAACTTTTTTTATAATGGTAAAGGTTCCTCTCACACATATGTGCTAGTCGTTCCCGACTCCAGGGGGCGGTGCTCATCTCCACTTCAAAGCCGAAGAGCCAGCGCTGTCCGAAGACGTCTTCGTGGTCATGTGGCCGGCATGACCTAAACGCTGAAGGCGCACGGAACGCTGTTACCTTCCCACCAAAGTGGTCCCTATTTTTCTACTTGCACTTTTTACCTGCTTTCGAACTGCTAGGTTGGCAGAAGCTGGGACAAGTAACGGGAGCTCACTCAGTTATGCAGCACTAGGGATTTGAACCGCTGAACTGCCAACCTTCTGATCGACAAGCTCAGCGTCTTAACCACTGAGCCACCACGGCCTTTATTTATTTATTTTTTGTTTTTTTATATTGTGGCAACCAAAACTGGATCTATTTTCCAAGGGTGGTCTTACCAAAGCATTATAAAGTGCTATTAGCACTTCACGTGATCTCGACTTGATCTGTTTTACCTTGACTTCTTCCGGCTTCGGACTGCCCAAACCATCTTCTACTTCCATTTTAAACTCGGTGAGTTGAGTCGCAATCATGTTGACCACTGGGCTTTCCATCATCCCCAGCGTGGTGACGGTCTCTGAGCTGATGCCATCTTTGTAGCTCATGACAGGTGAAAAAGCCGGGTGCTGCTCCAAGGACGGCGGGGTGGGGAACATTCGCTGCAGGTCTGCAACAGCTGGAAAACACAACTCGAGCGTTAAAAAGGATTGTGAAGCCACGCAGAAATAAACCGAAGGGCAAAACTTTACAGAAAGTGAATTCACTGCAGGCCTCTCTATATTGCCCATGTGTCACCGAGGCTTTTATCAATTTTTTCTTAAAATTTAAATAATTTTTCTTTAACAGATTCTTTAACAGAGTTGGAAGGGACCTTGGAGGTCATCTAGTCCAACCCCCAACTCAAGCAGGAGACCCTACACCGTTTCTGACAAGAAGGCAGTCCAGTCACCCCTTGAAAGCCTCCAGTGATGAAGCTCCCACAATTTCTGAAGGCAACTTCTGTTCCATGAGTTGATTGTTCTCACCGTTAAAAAATTTCTCCCTTATTTCCAGGTTGAATCTCTCCTTGTTCAGTTTCCATCCATTATTCCTTGTCTGGCCTTTGGGTGCTTTGGAAAATAGCTTGACCCCCTCCTCTCTGTGGCAGCCCCTCAAATACTGGAAGACTGCTATCATGTCTCCCCTGGTCCTTCTCTTCACTAGACTAGCCATGTTCAGTTCCTGCAACCGTTCATCCTATGTTTTAACCTCCAGTCCCTTAATCATCCTGGTTGCTCTTCTCTGCACTCTTTCTCGAGTCTCAACGTCTTTTTTTACAGTGTGGTGACCAAAACTGGATGCAGGACTCTAGGTGTGGTCTTACTAAGGCTTTATAGAGTGGTATTAGTACCTCCCTTGATCTTGATTGTATCCGTTAATGCAACTTAGGACTGCATTGGCTTTTTTGGCTGCCACCGCACACTGCTGGCTCATATTTAACTGGTTGTCCACTAATTAGTATGTTGTTGAACTGACTTAAGCGTATGTGAGGATTAAAAGGGAGTGGGGGGGAACATTTGATAGTCTCCAAGATTGGTGAAGGTTCTTGTGGTTTCTACCCTTGTAAAAAAAGGGAATGCCAGAGTTTTGCTACACACACACACACACACACACACACACACACACACACACACACACACACACACTTTCTATTCTCTGAAGCACCTGACAGCAGAACAAGAAGCAAGGGGTGGAAGCTTATCAAAGAGAGATCCAATCTAACATTAAGGAGAATTTTCCTATCAGGGAGAACAATCAGTGGAACGGCTTGCCTCCGGAAGTTGTGAGTGCTCCATCGCCGGAGGACAGACTGGATAGCCATTTGTCTTGAATCGTACAGGACCTCCTGTTCGAGCAGGGGGTTGGACTAGAAGACCTCCAAGGTCTCTTCCTTCAGCCCTCCGATTTTATGTTCTGTGTTCTAACTTAGGACAATTTTTTTGAGAGTGAGGACAATTATTCAGCGGAATGGCTTGCCTCCAGAAGTTGTGGGTGCTTCATCACTGGAGGTTTCCCAGAAGAGACTGGACAGACACTTGTCTGGAATCTTATAGCGTCGCCTGCTTGAGCAGGGGGTTGGACTAGAAGACCTCCAAGGTCCCCTTCCAACCCTGTCGTTCTGCAATTCTGTATGTAAGGGGAATTTTAAATGTCTCATGCGAGCATCTTTCAGCTTTACTTTAATTCTTCATGGAACACTAAGGAGCGGGAAATTGAAAATTGATGGGTATAATAATCCCTCCATCTTGATAGATTTAATGAAGTTACAAATTACAGCCTGCGTTAGAAAGCATTGGCTTCTATTGCCCTCAATCAATTTCGCCCCACTACTTTTAAAGTGACAGCTTTTTAAATGAATACATTCTCCAATTAAAACAATCGCATTTCCCTCTGGCTGGAACGCTATTATCTGTGGTAATAATGCTGTCCCGATCAGCTGACAAGCCAATGGCCTTTGTGAATACTGGCATTGAAAAGATGCTGCCCTTGTCAAAGATATAGCTTTTATTATGGCCACATTGTAGGATTTTAAAAATAATAATAATTTTGTCCCCCGATTGGGATCAAGCACCTTCTTTAATTTCCCTTAATTGTGTGTGATTATCACTTTGCTTCGGTGACTCTAAGGGGTGGGTTTATTTATATTATATCAATCAATCAAAATATATAAATACAGGATCTGATCAATTACTGAAATAAAGTGGCTTGATTTTATTATACTGGCATCCAAAGATTGTAGCATCTGTTTAAGCAAAACTAGATCACCCCAGTTGTCAATCAATATTAATTCTTCCAATAGACCCATCCGTGTCCTTTTACAAGGACAAGTTTTGAACAAAAGGAGTTTTGCACAAAAGGAGTTTTGCACAAAATTTCACAAACAAGTTTTGAACAAAAGGAGGAAAACTGTTTGATTTCACTCTGGGAAAGAAAGAGGATATATTTTATCTGGAGCAATGCTGGAATTACTTACTCGGAGGATATGGAACAGCTGTCCTTGCATCCTTGCTTAGATGCCGCTCTTCAGTTCCCACCGGTGGCAATTTTGATGATCGGAGGGGAGGGGAGACAGCCTAGGTTTGCAATTAAAACATACGCATATATTACAAAGCAAATAATTTTTTTCCCTTTTAACGACCCCGTAATCCCTTGCATCGGGATAGTCAGGGCGACTGAATGGAGCTGAGCGCTTACTGGCCGGATGCCCTTCCTGACTCCTATGCTGTGTTCACAGCAGACAATTACTCACTGAGCCCACAATTCACCTTTCATATTTATACATTCATTTGTTTATTATGCTGATTATAGCTCACCTTTCCTTGAGGAACATCGAATAATACATGCAGTGTTCATATCTCTAGTTGCCACCTTCACAAATTTTTTACCCTTTAAAGTAGGCTGACGTTTCATTACCAAACAATAAGTGCATTGATGATATTACCTAATTTGGTAATGAAATGTCGGCAAGAAAACAACCAAGCTCAAAGAGCACCAAGGATTCCATAGTCCTCCTCCTCCTCTTCCTCCTCCACCATCACCACCAAACTCAGAGAGGGCCAAGGACCCCCCAGTTATTGTCGTCCTCCTCTCCTCCACAAACCCCACTCCCTTCTAGCACTGATAACATTACCTAGTTTGGTAATGAAATGCCTGCATGAAAACCACCAAGCTCAGAGAGCACCAAGGACCCCACAGTTCAACCCTGAGCTACAAATATTCTCTTCTATCAGAACTTCATACTCTGCAACCTCATTCAAGGTCAAAAGGACACTGTCCCAAGGATCAACCTCAGTTCATTACAAACTTACACCAGGCTCATCTTCATCTGAATTATCAAAGAGATTATCCAAATCATGAAGAGAAGGGGCCAAGTCAGTAACTTGTGTTAAGCTACCAGAACCAGCTCGGCCAGCCGAATTATCTTGCCGCGTATCTGGGAGGAAAAGAAGAAGAAAAAAAAAGAAGAAAAAACATCAAGAGGTGAGAAAGCACAACAGATGTTTCCCCATGTCCCCAAATTTGTCCTTAAAAATGACTAATTAAAGACTCAGCAAAAAAATAATGCCATGGGGAAAATATTCGAAAAGTTGCACATTACCACCATCCCACCTTTTCTTCTTTTTTGCTTATTGCAAAAGGACGGATGACTAGTGATGGCTGTTGACAATTCACCTACAGCATACCTGTCTTAGGTGCAGAACTGAAGATGGACATTGCATCTTTCCCATCTGGCATGGTGGTTGAATGGCCTCCTGACGTTAGCTCTTTAGCTGCAGTTCCGTCTTCTGGCTGCAATCACAAAGAATTTAACCAGCTGTTATTGAGGTAAATACTGTGAAAATCCAAAAGAAAATGAGAAGAAAGAGATCTTGAATTCTTTTAGCACATTATCTATCTATCTATCTATCTATCTATCTATCTATCTATCTATCTATCTATCTATCTATCTCTATCAATCTATCTATCTATCTATCTATTTATTTATTTATTCCATTTCTATGCCGCCCAACTCCCTAGGGACTCTGGGCGGCTCACAACAGAACGAACATCAAAATCAATATAAAAACATCTAAAAACAGTTTTAAAAAACCATTTACAATTAAAACAGTTTCAGCCATCCATACATTCATGGCCCGACATCCATCTATCTATCTATCTATCTATCTATCTATCTATCTATCTATCTATCTATCTATCTATCTATCTTTCTTTCTTTCTTTCTTTCTTTCTTTCTCTCTCCCCACTCAATCTACTTATCTATATTGAACTACATATCTATCTATCTATCTATCTATCTATCTATCTATCTATCTATCTATCTATCTATCTATCTATCTACCTATCTATCTATCATCTTTCTCTCTCTCCATTCAATCTACTTATCTATATTGAACTACATATTTATCTATCTATCTATCTATCCATCCATCCATCCATCATCTATCTATCCCTCTATCTATGTATCTACATATGTGCATATCTATCTATCTATCTATCTATCTATCTATCTATCTATCTACCTACCTACCTACCTACCTACCTACCTACCTACCTACCTTCCATCCATCCATCCATCCATCCATCCATCCACCCACCCATGTACCTGCCATCTTTCTCTGAGACACTTAACTAAGTGATATGAAGACCTAAACAACTGATTTAAAGACCCGGTGGCTGCATTTTAAACCTGGTTGCTTTTTTCTTAACACAGGTGCTTAACACAGGTGCCCTGTGTTATAATATAACTCTACATTATGTAAATTCTGTAACCGCATTAAGCACGTTGTGTAAACTTAAGTGTGAAGCCTGACTAAGAATGAAATCAAGTCGAGGGGGCAGGCAAAGCCACAAGCCGCTCTACCAAGGTTTATGTCTCCACTTTGACGGGTACCTTATTCTTCTTCAGAGATTCTCTATCAGTCCCAAGTTTGCATTTTTTAGTGCCCGTGAAGCTGTATTTGATGTCCCCGTCCTGAAACGTGTATGGATCACTGGCATCTCCCAAGCATTCGCCAGACTGAGGAATTAGCGGCGAGGGGTCCAGATAATTCACTGCCGGAACAGGTAGGGTCTCCTCCACGATTTTAAATCTTTTATTAGGCTGTGCTAAGAACCTACAGTAGATGAAAAGAAACACATTATAATTTTTTTTTTAAATCAGTCCTAGAATTTCATTCCGAAACTAACATGTCAGTAATCCCCCTTCTGGTTGGTTGAAGAACGAAAGCAAAATATTTATCTAACTTCTGTGACCCGTTAAAAACATCCTCCTCAAATAAATGGGCCGACAAAGATTTTCAACCTCACCGTCCTACAACTTGGTTGTCGATGGCTAAGGGGAAACACATGTTCATATCTAAACAGCCATCATTCTCTCCCCTATATCTAGATTCCTTCTGGGCAAAATCACTCTGGCCTATAAGCCACATTCCTGGGGGTCTGGACTATGCCTAAGTGTTCCATTCCTTCTCCTTTGTGGCTTTCAAGACTCATGCTGAGAAATCTTCTGACTCAAGAGGTCTCTCTCACCGTGTCCCTGACCTATCACCACCTCTTTGGTTTTGGTTTCTAGCCATTTATTGATTCATTCATTTATTTATATCTCCACCTTTATTATTTTCACAAATAATTGAAGGAGGTGGACATGTCGTCCTCCTCCTATGGTCCCCACAAGAACAACCCTGTGAAGTGGGTTGGGCTGAGAGGGAGTAGCCCAAAGTCCCCCAGCTGGCTTTCATGGCTAATGTGGGACTAGAAATTCACCATCTCCTAATGATTGGTCCAAAGTCATCTAGCCGGCTTTCATGGACTCACCGTCTTCTAGTGATTGGCACAAAGTCAGCCAGCTGGCTTTCATAGCTAACTAAGGTGGGACTAGAACTCCCCGTCTCCTGGTGATTGGCCCAAAGTCATCCCCTACTGTCTTAACCACCAGACGAAGCTGTCTCTCATATCTTCATATCCTAAAGACTCATTTCCTAAGCTAGTTCCACATTGTCCAACTTTTCTTGCTGTGGAATTGGGTAGCCCTGTCTCAACAACACTCTTCTCTTCTCTTCTCTTCTCTTCTCTTCTCTTCTCTTCTCTTCTCTTCTCTTCTCTTCTCTTCTCTCTTCTCTTCTATTTTATTTATTTATTTAAATAGATTTGTATGCCGCCCAACTCCCGGGGGACTCTGGGCGGCTCACAACATGTCAAATCCATTTATCAATATAAAATCATAACAATTAAAAACTACAAAAGTTAAAAAACATCTAGCATTCATAACCAGGGGGGAGACCCAAATATAATCTGATTGGTCTCACTTTCACCCCGCCTGCCGGAAGAGCCAGGTTTTTAATGCTTTACGGAATCTTCTCTTCTCTTCTCTTCTCTTCTCTTCTCTTCTCTTCTCTTCTCTTCTCTTCTCTTCTCTTCTCTTCTCTTCTCTTCTCTTCTCTTCTCTTCTCTTCTCTCTTCTCTTCTCCTCTCCTCTCCTCTCCTCTCCTCTCCTCTCCTCTCCTCTCCTCTCCTCTCCTCTCCTCTCCTCTCCTCTCCTCTCCTCTCCATCTATCTATCTTTTCTTGAGAGTCTACATAATCGTCTTAAATCCCAGGTTTATGGCTTTCTCGTGATCTAACATCTACAAGGGCTTTCTCTGTGTGGCACTCAAAAGAAATCCTTTCCTGTATTGAGAAGTTTCAGAACACAATTTCGTAGAAATATCTGAATAATTGCAGGAGAACTGCGCTGTTATTCTGAGATAATTTGAGGATACACGTTGCTGGCTCTAATTTGCAGTATTTTTGAAGCCTGATATCAATATTTTAGGCCTTAGCTGGTTATTATTATGGATAATGTGCTGTATAAAATCTGCCCTGTGGCTTTTCTTCTATTTTCTTTTTTTCCCTCTTCCCCAGTAAATTGTAATAATATAATTACGTGATGCGATATTTAGCATGTTCTAACTCACCACAAAGGGGAAAATGAATGGGGAAGCACCTGATATATTCTCGTGTCGGCCTGCTTTATCATTATGATTTCTGAAGAAATGCAAGAGGAGGAAGACTTCTCAAAGCTAACAGGGGTCTCTTAGTCCAACTTGAGAAACAACAACAACAACAAGTTTTCCAAGGTTCCTGCTTAAAATATTCGTTGGTATCATTCAGTATTCTGACAGGTCATCTTAAAATAACCTCACGGGATACAGATTTTTCTGTGATCACGGGGATCGTACCACATGACCTCCTCAAAGAATTGTTCTCGTTTATGATGGAGAACGCAGGCGCGTGGAGACTGGCACCCCTGCAGTGCTGTATTTCCACACGGCCATCGGCTATTTACATCGACGGCTTGAAAATTAGGCTTCGCATAATTGTCTTATGACAATTCGCCACAAGCCTCGGTGGCGCAGTGGTTAGAGTGCAGTACTGCAGGCTACTTCTGCTGCCTGCCGGCTGCCTGCAATTTGGCAGATCGAATCTCACCAGGTTCAAGGTTGACTCAGCCTTCCGTCCTTCCGGGGTGGGTAAAATGAGGATCCAGATTGTGGGGGGCAATAGGGTGACTCTGTAAACTAGTTAGAGAGGGCTGGAAAGCACTGGAAAGCAGTATATAAGTCTAAGTTTTATTGCTATTGCTATGCTCTTTCTTCCTTCCTTCCTTCCCTCCCTCCCTTTCTTCCTGTGCAGTAGTTAGAAAGGAGTATTGGAGGCTAACTCTGCCAACTGCCAAGAGTTCGATCCTGACCGGCTCAAGGTTGACTCAGCCTTCCATCCTTCCGAGGTGGGTAAAATGAGGACCCAGATTGTTGGGGGCAATATGGTGACTCAGGGTAAACCACTTAGAGAGGCCTGGAAAGTACTATAAAGCAGTATATAAGTCTAAGTGCTATTGCTATTGCCCTTCCTTCCTTCCTTCCTTCCTTCCTTCCTTCCATCCATCCATCCATCCATCCATCCATCGTGCACAGTGGTTAGAATGCAGTATTGCAGTCTGGCTCTGCCAACTGCCAAGAGTTCGATCCTGACTGGCTCAAGGTTGACTCAGCCTTCCATCCTTCCAAGGTGGGTAAAATGAGGACCCAGATTGTTGGGGGCAAGAGGCTGACTCTGTAAAGCGCTTAGAGAGGGCTGTAAAAGCATTGTGAAGCGGTCTATAAGTCAAAGTGCTACTGCTATTAAAGAAAGGATTTTAAATAACTCAACTGAATTGATAAATTGTCCTGTGGCGAGTTGCCCCACAGCAAGTTGGCCATGGCACGTTGGCCACCGTGAGTTGGCTCTCGGCAAGTCGTCCCATCCCATCCCGACACACTGGAAGGAAAACAAGACTTGGTCTTACCTTTTCAGTGGACTGTTTTCCGATGTCACGTCCATCTTGACGTCGTGGATCTCACCCTGGAGTTCCGGAGGCCTGAATTCTAGATCGCTGGGGAGAGGAAGAGAATATCCCTGCCATTTGTTGGGTGACTCCTGGTTGTGTATGACACCGCAGTACAAAGCTGTCTCGCTGACTTCGGCCATCAGAGGCAACCTTTGACCCACGAGGACTGTCCGATCCTCAGCGCCGGCCATGGGCTGAAGTTCTAATCCATTGCTGTAGAGGGTTGGGTTGCCAGGATCAGATGATGGGTCCAGACTGTCGGCTTCCTGTCCCCTGGGCTGGGGGCTGAGGGTGGGAGGCAGAGGAGATATGGGGGAACGGGGAGAATCCATAGGATTCGAATTGGCTGGCTTGCTCGGGTGTCGGGGAGGCAGGGACAGCTGCTTCTCGTACTTCCTATTACTTGCAGCTTCTAAGGAAGGTTCCAGCCCGGCCAAGGCCAGTTTCTGTCCCGAAGGGTCCTGCTCCATACACAGGTCTTCGGTGACCGAGGGACGATGATGGAATGGCAGCAACGACCTCTTCTGAACTTTCTCCGATTTCTCCTGCCTCTCGGTGGTTTTGTGCTTAGAGGCAGGAGGGGGTAAGGTGGAAGAGGACGAGGTTCCCCCTCCGAACCCCGGCTGTGATATCGTGGGCGGACGACTGGAGCCGACAGCACAGCGTTGCTTCAGGAGTTTGTGCCTGGGGGGAAAAGAAAAAAAAAGAAAGAAAGAAAACTTGAAAGAATTTACCAAACGGGCTCTTAGGGCGGGTTTGTCCAACCTTGGCAACTTTAAGACCTGTGAACGTCCAACTCCCAGAATTCCCCAGCCAGAATTCCTGGGAGTTGATGTCCGCAAGTCTTAAAATTGGACACTCTTGCTTTAAAGCCGTGCTTCTCAACCTTGGCAAGTGGGGGGTTTTTTTTTTACATATTCTTAGATCATGGTTTTTCAACCTTTGCATTTTTAAGCCATGTAGACTCTAGCTGGGGAATTCTGGGAGTTGAAGTCCACAAGTCTTAAAAGGTGCCAAGGTTGGACACTCTTGCTTTAAAGCCGTGGCTCTCAACCTGGGCAAGTTGAAGATGGTTGGGTTTCAACTCCCAGGATTGGGAGACGACCCATGGCTGGCTGGGGAATTCTGGGAGTTCACAGATTTCACAGTCGGCTTTCTTGGGTAAGGTGGGACTAGAACTCGCCATCTCCTGGTGATAGGCCCAAAGTCCACCAAACAGCTTTCATGGCTAACTAAGGTGGGACTAGAACTCACTGTATCCTGGCGATAGGCCCAAAATCAGCCAGCCAGCTTTCATGGCTAACTAAGGTGGGGCTAGAACTCACCGTCTCTTGGCGATAGGACCAAAGTCCGCCAGACAGCTTTCATGGCTAACTAAGGTGGGGCTAGAACTCACCGTCTCCTGGCGATAGGACCAAAGTCAGCCAGCCAGCTTTCATGGCTAACTAAGGTGGGGCTAGAACTCACCGTCTCCTGGCGATAGGACCAAAGTCCGCCAGACAGCTTTCATGGCTAACTAAGATGGAGCTAGAACTTACAGTCTCCTGGTTTCTAGGCCAGCATTATATACCAAACTCACATACGTAACCCTATTTTCTTCCATGTGAATGCTCCTGAGATTCTTCTCCCTTCTACTGACCTGGAACAAGAGCAGGGGACTCTTTGGGCTGGATCCACAAAATCCCAAGACACACAGTTGACCGGGGCATCTTCCTCCATATTGGTAGCGGGACCTGGATTCCTTCTGGTAGGAATTAAACATATGCAACTCTTGTCAGCAGGCCAGGAAGCCTTAAATTTACGAGTGTAGACGCTCAAGAGGTAAGTGGGAATGGATGAATTACCAATAGCTTCCCATGCTAAATGAAGCTATTTTTAATCAGCTTTGAGAATTTTCTTTTCTTAAATCGGATATTATGTGAACAGAGTGCTGCACTTTTGCAAAATGTCTTTTTACAAGCCCAGCTAAAAGAGAAATTTGCTTCCTGCACTCGGTAATACCGTTGGCACCCAGTTTATCTTTCTGTGCAGCAGCATCTGAGCTTTTTCGCATACCTGCATATTATTACTAAATGAGATTTACAGTGCATACTTTCCGTTCCAATCTTCAGAGGCACCACTAGCAATACCAACAAACATACTGTATTTTTCGGAGTATAAGACACACCTTAGTTTTTGGGGAGGAAAATAGGGGAAAACAATCTGCCTACCAGGTATTCATCTGGCTAGCGTCCTTAGTCTGGTCAGCTTCAGCACATTATTTTATCCCCTGGTTAGGACTTAAAAAAACCTTCTTTGGAGAGAGTAACAATGAAAGAGCATGCAAGCCAGTAAGAGTTGGGAAGATCGTTAGCACCTGGTTAGGGCTAGAAAAAAACTTATTCGGAGCAAGTAGAGCAATGAAAAAAACCCTGCAAAGACTTAGGGCTGGAAAAACATTCTTTGGAGAGAGTAACAATGAAAAAGCCTGCAAGGTAAGAGCTGGGAAGATCTGTTAGCACCTAGTTAGGACTGGAAAAAAAAAAAGCTACATTCGAAGTATAAGACGCACCCAAATTTTCAGCCACTTTTAGGGAGGAAAAAGGTGCGTCTTATACTCCGAAAAATACGGTACTTCATATATATGTACATATTTGTGCGCATCGGAGATGTAACCAAGACACAAATCATCAGAGAACAGCAGAGCAAGATTTAGCAAAATTACAACGTATATGCGAATGCCACAGGGAAGAATAATCTGAATAAGAGAGCTGGAAGGGAACTTCTACTGGTCTTCTACTCATCTGAGCTGAGCCAACTTGACCGGTGGTCTGAGAAGACGCATAATAATTGCAATTTCGTTATTCTATGTATGACTCAGAATTCCTTTTAAGGAACCCGGGATGTTGCAACTCAGATTAAAACCACAGGGCCCAAATATGTCCTGTACTCTTCTTCTTCTAAATGGGCTTGATATAGGAGGACAGGCAGAGCCAGGGGAAGGAGTCAAGAGAGGAATCGGTCTAGAATCCTTACATTCCCACAAGCGGTTTAGGTCCAACCCCTCTTGAATTCCATTACCTAGTGCCAATTTAGTGTTGACTGTTAATTGACTGGACTGTTGTGTACAGGCGTGAATAATAAATCAACTTGACTAGAACCTAATTGAGTAGTCCTGATTCTTGGCATCTGACACTTTGGTGGGGCTCACAATAAACTCATAAAGATTAGGACCAGCAGTTCTTCAGCAGGATTCCCCAAATTAGTCATTCAGTTTGACATACAAAGTATTCACCCATTTACTCTTACTCTCTCTTTCTTTCTCTCTCTCTCTCTCTCTCCCTCCCTCCCTCCCTCTTTCTCTCTCTCTCTCTCTCTCACACACACATACACGTCCATAGAGAGACAGGTTATTAAAATGAGCAGTTGTAGAAGTTTGTACTAAAAGAGTCCAGGAAAACCCAGTGTTCCTACTTGGACTGTGTCCGATTGAGGATGCATTCTTTCCAAACTCGGTGGACCATACAGTTCTGAAATTTGGGCGGGATCTTCCCCGACTTTTTGGGACTCTGCATAGTGACCATTCCATCCGGTGCTGCTGAATGATTGATGATGGTTGGAATGCCTCCACTGTCACCTGCAAGAAATAGCAGAATTTTTTTTGAGAATTGTATTCAGTTTGCTTGTTAAGTTTGTTAGATTTGTTTGCCACTGATTTTGCCTAGACATGACTCTGGGTTGGCTCACAGACATTAAAAGCCAATAAAACATCGAAGCAATAAATATTCATAATAATAGTAGCAATTTACAATTAAAAAGATGGAGAGGAAGAGTGCAGGATGCAGGATATAAAATACAAATTAAAATAATGATGACAGGAAATCAAATAAGGAAGTATGAGGAAACACACAGATCCAAAGCTTGTATATATTTACAAATGAACAACAGTTTGGTTTTAGACACAAACAAAATGTGGGATTTGATGCAGAAAATCCCAGCTTGTCAGAATGAAGGGAGTGTATGGATTCACATTTATTGCCCGGGTAGAGCAGCCAGGCAATTCCAAAACCTCCAGCTGTGATAATATTCAAGCCAACAATACTGTATTGATCATCTCCCATCAGGGTTACATCCATGTTATAAATCTAATGACAGATAAATAAATATAAATAACAGAATAACAGAGTTGGAAGGGACCTTGGAGGTCTTCCAGTCCAATCCCCTCCTCAGGCAGGAGACCCATATCATTCCAGACAAATGACTGTCCAATTTCTTCTTTAAAACCTCCAGTGATGGAGCACCCACAACTTCTGGAGGCAACTTGTTCCACTGGTTGATTGTTCTCCCTGTCAGGAAATTTCTCCTTAGTTTTAGCTTGGCTCTGTCCTTGATTAATTTCCACCCGTTGCTTCTTGTCCTGCCTTCAGGTGCTTTGGAGAATAGCTTGGCTATTCTTTGTGGCAGCCTCTTAGATAAATGAATATATACTATTCACAAATTAATATTGTGTTGAGAGAGAACAGTAGAAAAAACTGGGGCACGGTTATGGACCGCCTCCCACACACATTATTCAGGATTTGCTAAATAAAATGGCAACTGTGCTTATGAACGTACCTCAGCTTTTCTTTGCTTTGCAGACCTGTGTCATGACTATGAGGACTGGTGGCAAAATTACTTTTTATCACTGTCGTAAGTTTTAGCGAATTTATTTAATAGATTTGTATGCCGCCCAACTCCCAAAGGGACTCTGGGCGGCTCACAGCATATTAAATACAAAATCTAAAAAACAGTTAAAATTTTTAAGAACGATTAAAATAATGTAAACAATTAAAACATTTTAAAGCATTTTTTTAAAAAAAAAAAAACTACAATTTAAAAACCCAATGATGCACTCATGGGGCCAAGAATAATCGGTGTTATTAGAATGGAATGAGGCAGTCACTAAATAAGGGCTGGTTTGTTTGTTTTTCCTCCTAACCTTTGTGCCTCACTATTTGATAGCTAACAGCCTTTCCAGTCTTCCTCATACACTGCAGTTCAGAGACAAAATTTGCCTTTGGAACTCTGTTACTATATATCTGTGATGGTGAACCTATGGCACGTGTGCCACAGGTAGCACGCGGAGCCATATCTGATTTGATTGCTTATTAGTAACCTATGACTATCACTAAGTGTTGTAGCTTATGATTCTTGATGAATTGTTTTTTTCTTTTTATGTACACTGAGAGCATATGCACGAAAGACAAATTCCTTGTGTGTCCAATCACACTTGGCCAATAAAGAATTCTATTCTATTCTATTCTATTCTATTCTATTCTATTCTATTCTATTCTATTCTATTCTATGATTTGATTGCTTATTTGTATCCTACGACTATTGTTGTTGTAAAACCTCATGATTCTTGACGAATGTATCTTGTCTTTTTATGTACACTGAGAGCATATGCACCAAAGACAAATTCCTTGTGTGTCCAATCACACTTGGCCGATAAAGGATTCTATTCTGTTCTATTCTATTCTATTCTATTCTATTCTATTCTATTCTATTCTATTCTATTCTATTCTATTCTATTCTATTCTATTCTATTCTATTCTATTATTTGATTTGATTTGATTGCTTATTTGTATCCTACGACTATTGTTGTTGTAAAACCTCATGATTCTTGACGAATGTATCTTGTCTTTTTATGTACACTGAGAGCATATGCACCAAAGACAAATTCCTTGTGTGTCCAATCACACTTGGCCGATAAAGGATTCTATTCTGTTCTATTCTACTCGGCAGCGGTTCACACCAAATTTCAGGATTTCCGGTCTGAAAGGAATCCGAACTGGAAGGAAGGGAAGCGTCAACTCAACGCAACTCTTAAGTCAGACAGCAGAGGGAGCCTCGTGTTCGCTTAGCGTCTTAACCACGTGTCACCCCCCCCCCCAAAAAAAAAAAAACCCGCCGCCGCTGCGCTTGGGCTGGAAAAGGGGGTAATTGTACAAATCCTCAACAAGGTCAAACATGTTTACAGAACTCCTTGTTCTAATGTCTGGCGTGGCCAGAAAAAAAGCCTTGTGAATAAAACACTGGAAACAACCAAAGCACAGCCATCTGTGGAGGGGAAGGAAAGCCATTCACCGAGAATGGGGCCTGCTAGTGAGATGACCAGAACATGCTGAGCCAGTTTTTTTGGTGATTATTTCTGGGGCTTCAAAGGTTGATAATGACATCCTATTTATTTATTCTTTCTTTTTTCTTTCTTTCTTTCTTTCTTTCTTTCTTTCTTTCTTTCTTTCTTTCTTTCTTTCTCCTTCTTTCTTTCTTTTTCTTTTTCTTTCTCTCTCTCTCTCCTATTCCATCTATCTATATGTTTATGCATCTATTATCCCGTTTTTTCTTTTTTCTTTTTCTTTCTTTCTTTTCTTCTTTCTCTCCCTCCCTCCCTTATTCTATCATTTATCTATGTCTAAGCATCTATTATCCTACTATCTTTTTTCTTTCTATGTCTTTCTTTCTTCTTTCTTTCTTTTTCTTTCTCACTCCCATTCTATCATCTATCTATATGTCTGTCTATGCATCTATTATCCTTTTTTCTTTTTTTCTTTCTTTCTCTTTCTTTCTTTCTCTCTCTCCCTCCCTCTTTATTCTATCATTTATCTATGTCTATGCATCTATTATCCTATTATCTTTCTTTCTTTCCCTCCCTCCCTCTCTCTCTCCCTCTCTTCTCTTCTATCATTTATCTATATGTCTGTCTAAGCATCTATTATCCTATTATCTTCTTTTTCTTTCTTCTTTCTTTCTTTCTTTCTTTCTTTCTTTCTTTCTTTCTCTTTCTTTCTTTCTCTTTCTTCTTTCTTTTCTTTCTTTCTTTCTTTCTTTCTTTCTTTCTTTCTTTCTTTCTTTCTCTCTCTCTCTCTCTCTCTCTCTCTCTCTCTCTCTCTCTCTCTCTCCCTCTCCCTCCCTCCCTCCCTCCCTCCCTGAATTTCTCCAACAGCAGCAGGATCCAGCCACACTTCTGCCAGGATGTTGACAAGGAATGTGGACTTGACTTGCTTTCACAATGATGCAATGTTTGGTGTGGGAGGGAAATACTTCAAATTCCCGGGTGTCAATTTTGCAAATGCCTGTTTTTGCATGGTTTAAACACACACACACACACACACACACACCCTGGTCCCAATAGCATTGGTTTCCCATCTTCACAGGGGTTACAGAGGTATAGAATAATAGAGCTGGAAGGGGCCTTGGAGGTCTTCTAGTCCAACCCCCTGCTTAAGCAGGAGACTCTAGGCCGATCCAGACAAATGGCTGGCCAGTCTCTTCTTGAAAACCTCCAGTGATGGAGCAACCACAATCCTTCACTTAGTGACCGTTTGAAGTTACAACGGCACTGGAAAATGGGACTCATGACCACTTTTCACACATACGACCATTGCAGAATCCCAACGGTCATGTGATTTACATTCAGATGCTTGACTACTGACTCGCATTTATGACGGTCGCAGTGTTCAGAAGTCATTCTGTGACTTTCTGACAAGCATGGAGAACCCAGATTCACTTAACAACCACGTTACTAAGCTAACAACTGCCGTGATTCACTTAACAACCGTGGCAAGGAAAGTCATAAAATGGGACAAATTCACTTAATGTATTTTTCACTTAAGAACATAAATTTTGGGCTCAATTGTGATCGTAAGTTGAAGACTGTCTGGACTCCGCAGAAGGCAACAAGAATGCCCACTTTTAAGTGTCAAATTCCTGTCTGTTGCTAGTTCCTTTCCTATTTACCTTTAAATTCTTTCAAACCTAAATTATAAAGCTGCCCCATCCCATCTGATAAAATATTTATTCAGATTGCGGCAATGACATATTGT
The DNA here is from genome assembly GCA_023053685.1 of Diadophis punctatus similis. Taxonomy (NCBI): domain Eukaryota; kingdom Metazoa; phylum Chordata; class Lepidosauria; order Squamata; family Dipsadidae; genus Diadophis; species Diadophis punctatus. Next base: position 3,320,312 of record JALIGW010000030.1, on the reverse strand, counting down.
AAACACAACACAAGGAACTTAAACGAAACTGTTTTCTTTTAAAGGAAACCCCTTTGGAAGAAGGCTTCTCGGTGGTGAATTTAGGATGATAAGGCTCTTTCAGTGACTCAGAAATTTTCAAGGTTTGAGTACTCTTCAGGAATGAACAATTTTAGGATCATTTCCCAGGAGGACGGAAATGGTTGCCCGAGCCATCTGGGAAGGAATGTTACAAGAATAGATTCCAACAGCAATTTCTAACTGATATAAGATTTGTGCTAAACGCACCTAACGTTTAAGAGAAAAATGCAATAAAAATACTAAAGGTTTCCTTGTTGGTGGTGTCCAGTTCTACGGCACAGTTGTTCATCTTCGTGTCTTGGCCAAAGAAGCCAGCCTTGTCCAAAGACATTTTCTGTGAACATGTGGCCAGCGTGGCTATAGGTCCAGGTGCATGGAATGGTGTTGCCTCCCCACCGAAGTGGTACCTATTAATCTACTCGCATCTGCAGGCTTTCGAACTGCGAGGTGGGCAGGAGATGGAGCAAGGAACGGGAGCTCACCCCTTTGTGCTGAGCTCGGGTCTCAAACCTCAATGTCTTTAACTGGAATTTTAACCATTGAATCTTTAACTGCTAAATCAGATTAACAGATTAGCCGAGTTGGAAGGAACCTTGTAGGTCATCTAGTCCAACCCATTGCCCAAGCAGGAGACCCTACACCATTTCTGACAGATGGCAGTCCACAGTCTCTTCTTGAAAGCCTCCAGTGACAAAGCTCCCACAACTTCCGAAGGCAACTTCTGTTCCATTGCTTGATTGCTCTCACCCTCAGAAAAATTCTGCTTGTTTCCAGGTTGAATCTCTCCTTGGTCAGTTTCCATCCATTATTCCTTGTCCGGCCTTCAGGTGTTTTGGAAAATAGCTTGACCCCCTCCTCTCTATGGCAACCCCTCAGATATTGGGAGACTGTTATCATGTCTCCCTTGGTCCTTCTCTTCACTAGTCTAGCCATGCCCAGTTCCTGCAACCATTCATCGTATGTCTCCAAACCCCTAATCCAGTGGTGGGTTCCTACCAGTGCGGTCCACTCTATAGCACCGGTAGTGGCCCGCTGGTGACGTCACAGTACCGGTGCGGTTGGTTGCCAATGTCTGGGCACCGCCATTTTTTAAAAAAAAACTTTAATTTTTTTTAAAAAAATTCTTCTTCGCATGCCCAGAAGCCGAGCTTCTGGCACTGCGCATGCGCTGCCTTCCTACCCCACAGTGAGTCCAAGCAGGGGAGGATGGCTGAGGGAGCGCGTGAGACGCTGAAAGAACTGACAATTAAGTCTTTCCCCGTCCCTTCACTTGAAAATAATAAGAAGCTCGCATTTGACACTTTTCCTTCATTTTTGCCTAAAGCTTCCCAAAGTGGGCGTTTTCCGAAAGGTTAACCTTTTATACTGTTAATTTTATACAGTTGTATACTGTTATTCTTTAGATGAAAACATTGAGGACTATTAAAAGATACTGTTCTTTTAACAGTCCTCAATATTTTTGTCTAAGGAATCCATGACTGAAACCAAAAATGCTGTATGAGACTTGCTTGTCTTTTAACTATAGCATTTTCTGCATATAAAGGTTGCTGTTTTGCCATGGTGTAACACACACTTTGTATGCAAAGCTTTTCATGTAAGGTATAAAATAGCAAAAATAGTAGTAACATCTCTCTGAAATAACTAATATATGACCGGTGAGCCACGCCCACCTGGTCACATGGCTGGCAAGCCACACCCACAAAATAAGCCACACCCACAGAGCGGTAGTAAAAAAATTAGGAATCCACCCCTGCCCTAATCATGTTGTCTTTTGTTGTTGTTGTTATGGATTGCACCAGTAGAGGCTAAACCAATTTCATCGTATACATGATCTACAATGACAATAAAGGCTATTGAACTATCATCCTGGTTGCTCTTCTCTGCACTCTTTCTAGAGTCTCAACATCTTTTTAATAGTATGATGACCAAAACTGGATGGAGTACTCTAGGTGTGGTCTTACTAAGGCTTTATAGAGTGGTATTAGTACCTCCCTTGATTTTGATTGTATCCGTCTGTTAATGCAATTTAGGATTGCATTGGCTTTTTTGGCCGCCGCCGCACACTGCTGGCTCATATTTAACGAAGAGAAGGACTGGCATTGATAGGATAGCAGTCTTCTAGTACTTGAGGGACTGTCATAGAAAAGAGAGGGTTGACTTATTCTCCAAAGCACCTGAGGTCAGGATAGGAAGTGATGGGTGGAGGATCATTAAAGAGAGATCTGAGCTAGAAATAAGGAGTAATATTCAGACAATGACAACAATTAATGAATGGAACGGCTTGCCTCCTGGAGTTGCAGATGCTCTTATTCAATGGAGGTTTTCAAAATTAGACGGGACAACTAATTGACCGGCTGGTATATGATCTCCTGCCTTAAGCACGGGGTTGGACTAGAAGACCTCCAAGGTCCCATCCAGCTCTATGATTCTATATTCTAAAAAAACTCCACAATGGAGACTCTATCACCGTACACTTTGCCTTCCACTTTCTTCATAATTGAAGGGCTGAAAGAAATTCATTAAAAAAGCAAAACCTTTTCACAAAAAAATCCCCCATAAACACTGGCAACCAGCTAGGCATCCTACCAATTAAAAGAGAAAAAAAATATTAGTTGCTTATTATTATTCCTGGGAAACGGTTCAACATCCACACAGGCAAATCGTTCCCAAGGTATATTTATCCCCTCCTGTTTTTGTAGATCTGAAATGTCAGCCCGGTGACTTATTTTCCAGTTTCCTCCGTGTCTTTCTAATTTGTGCGAGTGTGTTTCACGGAAGAAAAAGTAACAACTGCTACAATTTAATAATATGTTCACCAATTATGTCTACCTAGAGGATTAACTGATGCCAGAACTACATTATGTATCTGAATATTGGCAGACTGAGCAGTTTTTATTCCTGGTGCATAAAGAAGGAAACAAGGGGAAAAAAATCTGGTGTGATAAGCCTTCAACCAAAGTAAACCAAGAGAAGTTTCAGGAAAGATACGGTTTTGTAAAGAGGAGACCGCAATACCCACAGATGAAGGAACAAAATAATCTCAGCCGTAAAAGCAAGTGGTTTAATTTACACCCTTCCTGGGGGGCAGGGGGGACACCAACTTTTTCGCTTACCTATGACGGTCTGCTCCGGAGACGTGGGCGGGGTGAGCAACATTCCACAACTGCTGGTGTCTTTCAAGGTTCCAACTCCTTGTTGTGCCACGCTGTTGTGGCTTCCTGGAGTGGAAGTGCTCTGAGACACGGGGATGTCGTTTTGCGAGATAAGAACGAAGGCAGAAGGGTACACCATTCGGACACCTCCTGTTAAGGTTAGAGGGGAAAGGAAGGGTGGGAGTGAGAAAGAGAGTTGGGGTGGTTGGTTGGTTTTTTTAAAGGGTTATATTTTGTAATTTAGCAACCTTGTGTGTATTTTGACATGCAAACAGCATCCGCAATTACATGTGTGTGTGTGTGTGTGTGTATGGCACATCAATTAGTCAGAGGGAGGGAGGGAGGGAGGGAGGGAGGGAGGGCGGGCAAGGAAAGGGGAGGGAGGGAGGGAGCAAGGACGAAAGAAAGGGAGGGAGGGAGGGAGGGAGGGAAGAAGGAAGGAAGGAAGGAAGGAAGGAAGGAAGGAAGGAAGGAAGGAAGGAAGGAAGGAAGGAAGGAAGGAAGGAAGGAAGGAAGGAAGGAAGGAAAAGAAGATGAGGGAGGGAAGGAGGAAAGAAGGAAGGAAGGAAGGGAGGGAGGAAGGGAGGGAGGAAAGAAGGAAGGAAGGAAGGAAGGAAGGAAAAGAAGATGAGGGAGGGAGGGAGGAAGGGAGGGAGGGAGGGAGGAAGGAAGGAAGGAAAAGAAGATGAGGGAGGGAGGGAGGAAGGAAGGAAGGAAGGGAGGAAGGAAGGAAGGAAGGAAGGAAGGAAGGAAGGAAGGAAGGAAGGAAGGAAGGAAGGAAGGAAAAGAAGATGAGGGAGGGGGGAGGAAGGAAGGAAGCAGGGAGGAAAGGAAGGAAGGAGGATAGGAGGGAGGGAGGGAGGGAGCAAGGATGGAAGAAAGGAAGGAGGGAGGGAGGAAGGAATGAAGGAAGGAAGGGAATTGCTTTGATGCTTAAATAAAAACACAAAGAAATAGTCTGAAACGGTCCTAAGTTACAAAACAAAACCAACCAAATTTCAAACAAAAGAAGAGATCAAAACATGAGAAGAACCGCAGTAAAACATGTGTTATACTTCAAGACTGCGTCTTTTTTTTAACGTTGTTGTATTTGAACCGGAACCGATGAAACAGAAGAAGAGACTTTTCAAAGGAAGAAAAAAAAATACAGATTCTCACCAACAATGACTTCTACGGCCACGGGAAAATCATCGTCGTATCCCAGCTCTTCTTCCTCTTTCACGCTCTCCTTCCTCTTCAGCACCATGGGATAAAAATACTGCCATTCTTCAATTAGCTTCCTGGTCGCTGGGTCGGACATCTTGTAAGCTTGGCCTGTTAAAGTACCACTTAAGCCGTACGGACTGATCAACACTGGTTGGGGGGAAAAACATACACATACACACACAGACAAAAATGAAACAGAGTGGTTAGCACCTAGATTCCTCAAGAGATCCCCAAAATCACTCAAATCTTCTTCTGTGGAAAGCCAGGAGGTACAATGGCATTTTTACTCAGAGGTCAGTCTCATTACATTCTTCCAGGCGTAGCAAGGAGAGCAGGAAACCCCCTGAGTTATTCAAACTTTCTTCTGATAAGGATCGTTCTTCTTATTCAGAAATGGCATCCAGGTAAGTCCTCGATTTGCAGCAGTTTCGCTTAGTGACCGTTCGAAGTCACAACAGCGCTGGGAAAAGCGACTTGCGCGATCATTTTTGACCCTTAGGACCACTGCAGCATCCCGGTGGTCCCGCGATTTACGTCCGGATGCTTTGACAACTGACTCACGTTTATGACCGTTGCGGGGTTCCAGCGATCCCCCTTTTGCGACCCTCCCAGATTCACTTCACAACTAATTTAACAACTGTAGCAAGAACAGTGACAAAATGGGGCAAAGCTCACTTAACACATTTCTCACTTAGCAGCATTAATTATGGGCTCGATTGTGGTCATAAGTTGCATAGGAGAGAGGGATTTCCAATTATTTTGGCTTTTCATCCCAGCCAAGTGTCTAATACGGTTGAAGTTTCATTTAAAATCCTTCTAATCGAGACAAAGAATTTACTCTTCAGAACCTTAAAGCGCTGAGTTCAAGGTTAAGACTCCAAGTTTTTAAAAAGAAAACACCTCTGTAATAGCACATAAGAAACTCACAGATTTTTAAACTACCCCTTCTTATTAAGAGTGGTGCAATGGCCTAGAAGTGGAGCCCTCGCCTCACAATCAGGAGGCTGTGAGTTCAATCCTAGGTAGAGGCAGATATTTCTCTCTCGGGCCACGGTGAGAATATATCTGCTGAACAAAACTCCACATTGGCGACAGGAAGGGCATCTGGCCAAAAACACTTTTGCTAACTCCATTCAGTTGCCCAGACTCCACCCCGCAAGGGATTATGGGGTCATTAAAAGATGATGACGATTCCATCTTGGGTCACTATTTAAGCCTCCTAGTTGTTTGTTCTGTGTTTGTGTTTAAGGGTTTGAAATCTGAGGATAATATTTATTTAATTTGCATCCCACCTTTATTGTTTTTACAAATAACTCAAGGCGGTGAACATCTCCAACACACCTTCCTTCTTTCTATTTTCCCACAACAACCACAACCCTGTGAGGTGGGATGGGCTGAGCGAGGGAGGGACGAGCCCAAAATCACCCAGTATTAATAGCTACCCCAACAGTAAACATGTTGGCTATTCTGCAAACGGCAGCTTTATTAATAAACTAACAACTATGCATTACAGCAACTAAAAAGGGGATGGCCAATCCTTAATTAAATAGAAAAATTTAAGAAAGCGGTTCAAACACAGCAAGTTAAAAGTCAATTAAGGAGGGGTGGGGGAACTGATTCAGATGAAATAAATATAATTGCGGTCACTTTTGCTGCCCATGCATTGAGCTTTTAAGGAAGATGCAGGATAGGAAAATATCTGCTCCTTGAATGGGAAAGAATTAAAATGATGACACTATTTTTTTTTTAATCGTAGGTTCTATAAATAGATCACATCAGGTATTCTTCTGCAAAGAGAAGCGTGTTTCCGTTTCATTAAAAAAAAGAAAAAAATCCTCTTTAAATTATCAGATGCCTGCTTTTGGCAAAGAGAAGAGCTCAAGGCAGCATTATCTAGCATTTCCTACTACACTTCCCCCCCCCCACGACAACCCTGTGAGGTTGGTTGGGCTGAGAAAGAGCACAACAGGGCCGAAATCACCCAGGGAATTTCCCCTAGCTGAAGGTGGACTCGAACCCGGCTCCCCGATCGTACTCAAGGACTTCACTACTCTAGTCCTCGACTTGTGACCACAACTGAAGCCAAAATCTCCATTGCTAAGCAGAACAGTTGTTAAGTGAGTTTTACAAACTTTCTTGCCGCTAAGTGAATCACTGCGGTCGTTCAAGAAGTAACAAGAGCTGCGAAGTGAATCTGCGACCACCCTAAATATGAACCAGTTGCCAAACATCCGAATTTTGGTGATGTGATCACGGGGATGCTGCAACGGTTATTAAGTGTGTTAAGTTATTAAAAAGTCCCTTTTATCGCTGCCACTGTAACTCTGAACGGTCATTAAAAGGATAGTGGAGGACTACCTGTATACCACACCAATTCTTAGGCAAGCCCAAAAACGCCATCTCTCTTTCTCTTGGACGAGACCCCTATTTTTTCCAATTGATTGGCCTTTATGTCTAGTATGTACGTTGAAGCAGGCAAACAGGAATTCATTATTTCCGAACGCGCCTCCTCATGTCTCTCAAAGCAGATCTAATTATTTAATGTAAAAAGGATAAAACAGCATGATCAAATGTTATGGATTATGCTCTAAGGTAGCATCGGGGCTTGATTTAGTTGCAAGCCAATACTGGCTAATTGTTACAACAACCAATTAAAATGCATACCTCTTTCAGGAAATACATTAATTACCAAGGGAAATGGTTTAACCTCCTCTTTTTCTCTCTTTTCGCCCCCCCCAATCTTTTTTTTTAAATATCATTTTTATTATGGGACCCCAATATCCCTTTATGTGGCCTTGATTTAAACCAATGTGCCTTCCAGCAGAATTAAATAGATATACTAGGGCGAGTCAAAACGTAATGCCATTTTCTTTAGGACGGGTATAATTACCAACACAGGAACATGTAGCATACATCAAAATGAAGCTGGTGCTCTGTGGATCACATCCCTACTTCTCAACATAGTCACCGTTTCTCTCAATAGCAATGTCCCACCTTCGAATGAGGGCATGTATCCCTGCCTCGTAAAATTTTGTTGACTGTTCTTTGAACCACTTCTTCACTGCAGTTTTTACTTCCTCGTCACTGGAATAATGTTGGCCTCTCAAACCCTCTTTCATGGGGCTTCAGACTATCATCTTTTCGGCCCCATGAAAGAGGGTTTGAGAGGCAAACATTATTCCAGTGACGAGGAAGTGAAAACTGCAGTGAAGAAGTGGCTCAAAGAACAGTCAACAGAATTTTACGAGGCAGGGACACATGCTCTCATTCGAAGGTGGAACATTGCTATTGAGAGAAACGGTGACTATGTTGAGAAGTAGGGATGTGATCCACAGAGGACCAGCTTCATTTTGGTGTATGCTACATGTTCATGTGTTGGTAATTATACCTGTCCTAAAGACAATGGCATTACTTTTTGATTCACCCTCGTATGAAGATATATAAAGTTACGGAAGGAAGCCAAGGTGTATTCAGAATAACTGTGAAAGGGAAAGAAAAGTGAAATAGCACTTAAGATCGACAGGTAAATCTTCAATGTACGACTACGACTGAGCCCAACGTTTCTGCTGCTAAATCAGACATTTGTTAAGTTGAGTTTCGTCCCATTTTACAAACTTTCTTGTCCCGATTGTTAAGTGAATCACGGCAGCTGTTAAGGTGGGACTACCAATAGCGGGGAAGTCCTTGAAGAATGATCAGAGGGAGCCGGGTTCGAGTCCACCTTCAGCTAGGGGAAATTCCCTGGGTGATTTTGGCCTAGTTGTGCTCTTTCTCAGCCCAACCAACCTCACAGGGTTGTCGTGGGGGAAAAAGTGTAGTAGGAAATGCTAGATAATGCTGCCTTGAGCTCTCCTCTTTGCCAAAAGCAGGCATCTGATAATTAAAGAGGCTTTTTTTTTCTTTTTTTAATGAAACGGAAACACACTTCTCTTTGCAGAAGAATACCTGATGTGAACTATTTATAGAACCTACAATTAAAAAAATATATAGCATCATCATTTTAATTCTTTCCCACTCAAGGAGCAGATATTTCCCTAGCATGCACCTTTCTTTAAAAAAAAAAAAGATTCCATCGTTGTTAAGCGAATCCGGTTTCCCCGTTGACTTTGCTTGTCAGAAGGTCGCAAAAGGGGATCGCGTGACCCCCCCCTTATGACACTGCGGCCGTCATAAATACGAGTTAGTTGCCAAGCGTCTGAATTTCGGTCCCCTGAATTTTGGGGGGATGCTACAAAAGTCTGAAGGGTGAAAAATTATCATAGTTCACTTTTTTCTGTTGTAACTTTGAACGGTCACTAAATGAACTGTTGTTAAATCAAGGACTAGCTCTACTGAGCAAAGGTGGGTGAGATTTTAAAAGCGGAGACTTGGCATTCTCGGCAAGCTAAAGTCCCAGGAAGATATTCTAATTGTGGGACATCTTAATCTTGAAATCATTAAAAAAAAATTTTTTTTAAAGCACGTAAACACACACGGGCTAATATGATCAAGGTTTTCCTAAACCAGGGATCCCCAACCCCCCAATCTGTGGGCATGCCAGAAACCGGTCCACCCCATCTGTGGGATGCAGGCAGCACTCAAAACCATGCCCCCCCGGGGCGGAAAAACCTCTCCCCACGGAACTGGTCCCTGGGGCCCAAAAGATTGGGGGCTACTGTCCTAAACCAAAATAAAAAGAACAAGCCGCACTGCTATTTTCCCAGGGGGAAAAAAAAGCAATCGATACAGTAGAGCATAAAAAAAGAGAAACGTAATAAAGGAAGGACAAATTAAGCCCTTTGTCACCAGGGAGAGGCGACAAAGCTGGTGTTAAGTCCATCAAATCCCCCATAGGCACTTTTATGGTAGAACTTCCTATTCGAGGCATATTTTCTACCTACGTTGAGGAGCAAGGATTCCGAATCCAGTTCCAATCCAAGCGGAATCATCTTTAGATTCCTCAGGAAATAACTTTAGGCCCGAATACGCTCATTCGGTTAAATCGACTGATTTAAAGTAAACAGGGAGTTCTTGACTTACAACCCATTCGTTTAGTGACCATTTGAAATGACAACAGCCACTTATGACCGTTTTTCACACTTACGACCATTTACGTGATCAGAATTCAGCTGCTTGGCAACTGACTCATATTTATGACGGTTGCAGTGTCCCGGGGGGGGGGGGGTGTCACGTGTTCGCCTCTTGCAAACTTTTGACAAGTAAAATCCACGGGGAAGCCAGAGGCGCTTCACAACCATGTTACTAACTAATCAACTGCAGTGATTCGCTTAAGAACCGTGGCCGGAAAGGTCGTAAACTGGGGCAAAACCCGCTTAACACCTGTCTTGCCCAGTGACAGAAATTTTTTGTCTCAATTGTGGTCATTAAGACAAGGAGTACCTGTCGTTTAAGTTGGAACCTCTCTTTGATGATAGTTCGTCAGGGTTCAGACTCAAAGTGCAGTCCTTAAACGTGCGCGCCATTCCAAAATAGGTTCATTATTATTTTTTTTACTAGCATCTGGCATGGAAAACAGCAAACTGTTTTAAAGCCAAACTGCTTTACTGAAGGCTGGGGATGAGGATAAAATATGCCATGAAATTAAGACAGCACATTTGGATGAAAGAGAGGAATCTTTCTACTTTTCTTCAGACGTTTCATTACCCATTTAGGTAACATCATCAGTGCTAGGAGGAGGAGGAGGAGGAGGAGGAGGAGGAGGAGGAGGAGGAGGAGGAGGAGGAGGAGGAGGAGGAGGAGGAGGAGGAGGAGGAGGAGGAGGAGGACTGTGGGATCCTTGGTGCTCTCTGAGCTTGGTGGTTTTCTTGCAGATGTTTCACTACCCATTTAGGTAACATCGTCAGTGCTGGAAGGGGGAGGAGGAGGAGGAGGAGGAGGAGGAGGAGGAGGAGGAGGAGGAGGAGGAGGAGGAGGAGGAGGAGGAGGAGGAGGAGGAGGAGGAGGAGGAGGAGGAGGAGGAGGACTGTGGGATCCTTGGTGCTCTCTGAGCTTGGTTGTTTTCTTGCAGATGTTTCACTACCCATTTAGGTAACATCATCAGTGCTGGAAGGGGGGAGGAGGAGGAGGAGGAAGAGGAGGAGGAGGAGGAGGAGGAGGAGGAGGAGGAGGAGGAGGACAACGACTGTGGGATCCTTGGTGCTCTCTGAGCTTCGTTGTTTTCTTGCAGATGTTTCACTACCCATTTAGGTAACATCGTCAGTGCTGGTCACTACCACTGATGATGTTACCTAGTTGGGTAATGAAATGGCTGCAAGGAAGACAGCATCAATGAACCCTCATTTCAACCCTGAGCTACCAATATTCTCCTTTGAAAGTTTAAATGTGGGGTCTGCTTCTCTTAAAAGGCTGCAGCGAACAAGTGCCTTTTTGTCCATATCAAAAAGGCAGGGATTGTGATAAGAGGAACGAAACGCTTCGGAATGGCAGAGAATGAGCAGCCTCATGCATCTTGGGCCGTTTTGAGATAACAAATTCCATAATACAGGACGGATGTTATCCCAGGGGAAAACAGAAGGAGAGTGTTTAGAGGGAACGCAACTCCATTTGCATCCCAGCCAGGGCTATTGGCAAGAGAAAGAAAAAGTACAACTCTGAAGACTTAATAAAGGTGTTGTTCGAGGTTACCTCACACTGAGAAGCCTACGCCACCCGAAGAAGACGCGCGGCCTACCTTGAAAAGGCATAGGAGACGATTGGGCCATGTGAAGGTGGTCCTCACTGATAAGGTAGATCGGCTGGTGCTGTGCGATCTCCACACTTGTACACACGTTGCTTTCTCCGTGGAGGAAGAATGTGAAGGCGCAGGACAAATGCTCACTGCAGGAAGAGAGGGGGGGGGGGAGAGAGAGAGAGAGAGAGAGAGAGAGAGAGGGAGGGAGGGAGGGAGAGAGAGAGGGAGACAGACAGGGAGAGACAGAGAGAGACAAAGAGACAAAGAGAGAAAGAGAGACAGAGAGAGAGAGACAGAGAGAGAGAGAGAGAGAGACAGACAGACAGACAGGGAGAGACAGAGAGAGACAAAGAGACAAAGAGAGAAAGAGAGACAGAGAGAGAGAGAGAGAGAGAGAGAGAGAGAGAGAGAGAGAGAGAGAGAGAGAGAGAGAGAGAGAGAGAGAGAGAGAGAGAGAGAGAGAGAGAGAGAGAGAGAAGAAAGAAATAAGCAGTTCATTAAATCCAAAAATCAGTGCATCAGGAGTCCTCCAAATTGAATAGAACTCACAAGACATGGGGCTCAGGAAACAGGGTAAGCACATTCTCATAGAACATAGAATAATAATACAATTTGGGATGGACACCCTTTGAATGGTGTGGGAGTAGGAATGGATTTCCAGAGGAAAAATTGCAGACTACAGGAACCAGGAACACGGGTGACTCTTGAGGACACTGATAAACCTCCCAAGTGCTTCAACGGCCCTCTAAAAGGATGCAAATGATCAGCTGTCTGCAAGGAATATAAATCCTTCCATTCCCCACCATCCAGTCAGAGCTGAAGAAGCGTCTTGGATGAGAAGCGAAACGTCTTCAAAGAAAAACCAAGAAAGTTCAGTTGCCTCTTGAAAAATAGCTCCTTTGGGACAACCATGACCTGGATAACGGAGAATTTCTACAGACTTATAGAATAATAGAGTTGGAAGGGACCTTGGAGATCTTCTAGTCCAACCCCGTTCGAGCAGGAGACCTTATACCACTTCAGATAAATGGTGGTCCAGTCTCTTTTTGAAAGCCTCCAGTGAGGGAGCACCCACAACTTCTGGAGGCAAGCTGTTCCACTGATCGATTGTTCTCACCGTCAGGAAATTCCTCCTTAGTTCTAGGTTGGTTCTCTCCTTGATTAGTTTCCATCCATTGCTTCTTGTCCTGCCTTCGGGTGCTTTGGAGAATAGGTTGACCCCCCCTCCCTTCCTCTTTGAAGGAACCCCTCAAATATTGGAACACTGCCTTTATGTCTCCCCTAGTCCTTCTTTTCATTAGATTAGGCTCAATTGTGGTCGGAAGTTTTTTTTTTTAAGAATTTTTTATTTTTTCACCATCTTTACGTAAATATCCATAGATATACCATCATATCAAAACATACACAATTATACATTTCTGTCCAAAATGCCACAAACAAATATCCTAACTTTGCATCTTTTGTACTTTTATCTCCAGTCTGTTTCCCTTCTAAATTTCATACTACTCCCCTCCCTCTATCCCCCTGGTACGTTAACGGCTGTATGTCTGTACGTAACGTTGAACCTTCCTGCCATTTTATTTATTTTATTTATTTATTTGTCAAACATGTATAGGATAGTAGTAGTTTGTATAAACATAAGTAAAAAGTAACGATAAAAGAGGACAATAGGACAGTAGGACAGGGACGGTAGGCACAGTGGTGCGCTTATGCACGCCCCTTACAGACCTCTTAGAAACGGGGAGAGGTCGACTGTAGACAGTCTAAGGTTAAAGTTTTGGGGGTTTGGGGAAGAAACCACAGAGTCAGGTAGTGCATTCCAGGCACTGATCACTCTGTTGCTGAAGTCGTATTTTCTGCAGTCGAGTTTGGAGCGCTTTACATTTTGAGCGTGAAAATCACCCTGCGTACGTAATGAAGTTTCCCACCTGCACGACAAGGCACCATTACAAATTGGAGATCAGAAAATGTCAAATAGCTTGGGGGCTGGGGTTGTTGTTTGTTTGTTTGTTTGTTTGTTTCCTCCCCCCCAACAGAACGAATTCCATGCACAGCCTATAATGGCGGAACAGATGTGTCCCGCAGTGAACTACGTGTCGTTCACACTTAACGACCGTAAGAATAAGAAATTCCGAACGTTGATTAGAGTGACAGCTGAACACAGTGTCCTGGGGCACCCAGTGAAACAAGTGTCTGCAAAGGCACAGCTTAAATGGCACATGTCCATTATCTGTTTACTGACACCATGGCAATCGGCTCCATGCAGAATGTGGACTGTAATGAAAAGCAGCTGGAGAACTTACAAAATGCAGGAGAAATAATAAAAAAATAATAATAATAAAGGCAGAGGTGCGAGAGTCGCTTGTTTATGCACTTGGATCGAGGTGAACGAGAAAGAAGGAACGTGTAGAGTGGAGAAACACAGAAAGGCTCTGGGTTTTTATTTTTTATTTTTTCCCCAGGATCTCAAAACATGAAACTAAAAACAAGACAGGGAAGTGATTTATGGAGTCACTTTGAAAAAGGGGGGGGGGGGGAGGTTTAGCATGGAGGTTTCATAACTGGATAGGATAACATCCACAGACAATCAAAAAAAAAAGCACACGCATGAAGAACAGAATACACAAAGCAACACCCAATATTTCTGGAATTGTCGTCCTTACAAAAGGCCCCAGTCAAAATCTCCATTTGAAATGGCTTGCATCTCTTCGGTTCTGCATTCTTCAAATTCCGTTACGGTGTGTTTTTCCGCCTTCCTTTTTTTAATACGGTTATTATTAAATAACGGTTTTCTGCTTAATTATGTTTTAACAGCTGTTGTAAGCCACCTGGTGACTCTCTAGGTTGAAAGATAAGTTAATTATTTTAAATAGATGTATGACAGACATCCACTGGGAATGTTTGCCGGGGTTTCAAATTGCATTCACGTACACCCAGGAAGATAATATATTTATTATTGTTGTTGTTGGTCCCACAGTCAGCCAGATGTTTAAGATCTGGATTGGGCATTTTTTAATCCACCTATTGAGTACTTCCCAAGGACCTGGGATAGGCAGAGGTGGTTGATTGATGGGGTTAAAGAAATTGTCACAGGCTATACTGCTTATAAGCGCTATGTGCTCAGAAGATTACCTCCAAGCAGATATGAAAGAACCTTCTGCATATTCCTGTAACTACTCCACCGTTCTTGTTGCAGCGTCAGGCTCAAGGAATGCATGCAACAACCCCACAAAATTTGCAGGAAAGCAGAGGTGCTATTTAACGACCAAAAAATACATTGTCCTCCTTATTGGCAAACCCTCCTGTGGCCCAAAACAGTTATTGCAATTCTATAAAAGCACTCACGTGTGCTTCCTAACCAGTATGGCTGTGTGTAGGTAGGTAGGTAGGTAGGTAGGTAGGGAGGGAGGGAGGGAGGGAGGGAGAGAAAGAGAGAGATAGATTAGATAGAGATAGATAGATAGATAGATAGATAGATAGATAGATAGATAGATAGATAGATGGATGGATGGATGGATGGATGGATGGATGGATGGATGGATGGATGGATGGATGGATGGAAGGATGGATGGATGGATGGATGGATGGTAGGTAGGTAGGTAGGTAGGTAGGTAGGTAGATATGATAGATAGATAGATAGATAGATAGATAGATAGATGGATGGATGGATGGATGGATGGATGGATGGATGGATGGATGGATGGATGGATGGATGGATGGTTGGTAGGTAGGTAGGTAGGTAGGTAGATATGATAGATAGATAGATAGATAGATAGATAGATAGATAGATAGATAGATAGATAGATAGATAGATAGATAGATAGATAGATAGATAGATAGATGATGGATGGATGGATGGATGGATGGATGGATGGATGGATGGATGGATGATGGATGGATGGATGGATGGATGGATGGATGGATGGATGGATGGATGGATGGATGATAGGTAGGTAGGTAGGTAGATATGATAGATAGATAGATAGATAGATAGATAGATAGATAGATAGATAGATAGATAGATAGATAGATAGATAGATAGATAGATAGATAGATAGATAGATAGATAGATAGATAGATAAAAAGCAGAAATATAACTTCTAGCCCTGGGCTTGAATGCAGCCTTCCAAATTAGCCCCTTTCAAAGCTTCCAATTAATTGAAAATGTTAATGTGAGGGAAAGGAAAGAAGATTAAAAACATTAGGAGTATTTAAATTAAATCAGATTTTTTTTTGCCTGATTTTTTTTTAAAGTGTGGCTCCCACATTCAAAGTTTAAGTGCTACCCTAAGGCTCAAAGTGGCTGCATTATTTTTTTTTGCAATTAGGTAATAAAAGTGTAGTAAAGCTGTTGAAACCAGGCAAACAGAATCGAAGGTGGCAAAAGGAGATCACGTGACCCTGGCACACTAAAACCATCATAAATACGAGCCAGTTGCCAAGCGTCTGAATTTTGATCACGTGACCATGGAGATGTTGCGATGGTCGTAAGTGTGAAAAACAGTCGTAAGCCACTTTATTCAGTGCCGTTGTAACTTTAAGTGGTCACTAAATGAACTGTTGTAAATTGAGAACTACCTGTAGGACGGGGATCTAGATTAAACATAAAGGAATTCCCTGTGCACCTTTTTATTTTGTTTCTCGCTTTCAAATATAATCACACCCTTCGTGGGTGTACTTTTCAACATTATATTAAAATATACACAGTAGAGCTTGGAAAGAGGGTGCAAATCCATATTGTTAAAAACAACACCATTTGTATTTGTAAAAATAAATCCTATTAAAGTTATGCTACCTTAACCATGGTGGTGCAGTGGTTAGAATGCGGTATTGCAGGCTAATTCTGCCGACTGCCAGGAGTTCGATCCTGACCGGCTCAATGTTGACTCAGCCTTCCATCCTTCCAAGGTTGGTAAAATGAGGACCTAGATTGTTGGGGGCAAGAGGCTGTCTCTGTAAACCACTTAGAGAGGGCTGTAAAGCACTGTGAAGCGGTATGTAAGTTCTATTTCTAATTCTATTGCCGTTATGGCGCAGTGGTTAGAATGCAGTATTGCAGGCAAACTTTGCCCATTGCCAGGAGTTCGATACTGACCGGCTCAAGGTTGACTCAGCCTTCCATCCTTCCGAGGTCGGTAAAATGAGGACCCAGATTGTTGGGGGCAATAGGCTGGTTCTGTAAACCACTTAGAGAGGGTTGTGAAGCACTACGAAGCGGTATATAAGTGCTTTTGCTATTGCTATTAAATTTGGAGAAGAAGGAATAATCAACTAAGAGGTGTCTTTGCTTCCATAAGGCGACTCACATTTGGAGCAAAGGGACAATAAAAGGCCTATTTTAAAAAGTTTTGTTTTTTTGTTTTAAATCTCACCTTCAGCAAAAAAATAATAATTTCAGCTACCTGATCCTCTATTCTATTCACATTCACACCTGTCCTCAAAGGTATGCATTTACAAAACAAAAAGTTAATAATTTAACAGTATTTATTAAAATGTTCTTATCCAAGCAATTCGAAGTTAAAGCAATAGCGCAGATACCTTCGAAAGGTTAAATCGCCCCCTCCCTCAATGCTTCCCCCCCCCCAAATGGGACAGAGCAACCTGGAAAACTAAACACATATAAAGCCACTGCATGTTTTTGACTTCCGTGTAAAATGTTTCTATTTGGAGGATTAAATAGCTCTTAATTCTGAATAATCAGCCAAGTGTGCCAACGCAGCCACTTCGCGTAGACGCCTGAATGCCCCAATATCCCGCGAGGGTTTGGCTTTGATCAACATAAAGAGATATACATGAAGGGCTTTCTGAAAATAATTAACTTAATCAGATGTCATTGAAATTCATCTTCTGCTTAATAGAATCTAAAATAGTGACCAATTGCTCATCCTCCAGAGTGAACAAGAATTCCAATTGGGGAGCTATCTATGTGACGTGCCAAATTAACGCATTTTCCAACGTAGATCTTCCATCTCAAGCCAAAGCTTACAAGCCACTTGAAAAGGCACTTCCAATGCTCTCTCTCTCTTTTTTCTTCAACTACAGAAAAAGGCATTGGGTTATGTCAATTACTCGGTGCACTTGTAATGACTGTGTACAGTATGAACCGTTCGGCTATCAACTGTGGTTTACAGAGTATAACAGAGTTAGAAGGGACCTTGGAGGTCTTCTAGTCTGGAGGCCTGGCCTAGCCCTGTGTGTGTGTGTGTGTGAGAGAGAGAGGGGGGGGGAGGGAGGGAGGGAGTGAGAGAGAGGGAGGGAGGGAGAGAGAGAAAGAGAGGGAGTGAGAGAGAGAGGGAGTGAGTGAGAGTGAGAGTGAGAGTGAGAGTGAGAGTGAGAGTGAGAGTGAGTGAGTGAGTGAGAGAGAGAGAGAGAGAGAGAGAGAGAGAGAGAGAGAGAGAGAGAGAGAGAGAGAGAGAGAGAGAGAGAGATGGTTGGAATGTCTGCTCGTGTGAGTGGAGCTTCATGTGCATGTGCTAGCCCAGTGATGGCTAACCTTTTTGTCGTCGTGTGCTGAAAGCGCGCGCGTGCTGGCCCCCATAATACAATGCGGGGAGGGTCTCTCATGCTCCCCCCCCGTCCCTATGCACGCGACCCCCCGCGCCCCGTTTTCGGCCCAGTAGGCCTCCCTGCAGCCTCCTGGGACCAAAAATGGGCCACGGGGTGGCGCACCGCACCCCTGTGCTCCCCCCACCCCCTGCACATGCATGTGTGACCCCCGCCACCCACGTGCACACGACCCCGCATGTGTGCACAACCTTCCCGTGCAGGTGCGCACATCTGTCGCATGTGGGCTCCTCCCCACATCCTGAAAATCAGCTGGCTGGCGGGAGGCGCCCGCCCGCATGCATGGTGGAACTGAGCTGAGTGATGGTTCGCGTGTCCGCAGAGAGGGTTCTGCGTACCAGCTGTGGCATGCATGCCATAGGTTCGCCATCACGGTGCAAGAGCAATGGCAATAGTACTTAGACTTATATACCGCTTCACAGTGCTTTACAGCCCTCTCTAAGCGGTTTACAGTGGCCTCTTGCCCCCAACAATCTGGGTCCTCATTTTTACCTATCTCGGAAGGATGGAAAGCTGAATAATGGCACCTCAAAGACAATTTGGAGCTATTGTGTTTTTCAAACTTTTGCACTAAAGCATCTTGTCGAAGTTGCAGATTTAGTCCCTGCCAAAAAGAGAATATTTGTAGCTCAGGGATAAAAAGAGGGGGGGGGGTTGTTGGTGGTCTCCGAACTGGGTGGTTTTCTTGCAGATTTGTCATCACCCAAACTAGGTAACGTCATCAGATTATTTGATTATTCCTCATACGTTTTGCCCTTCAGGTTGATCTCCATTCAGTTCTGAAAGTGTTCTTCACTTTAATACCAACCACCCAAAATTAGCCTTGAATGTTCAGGATTCATTAGGGGCCCTGCAATTGTAGTAACCCATTTAACAGCAAATTCCTGTTTTTTTCACGGCATAAAAAAAAAACACCACTGCTTTTTGTGTGTTTTTTTTTTACGTACGCGTAGTTCCTCGGCCCCGTTTGCCGATTTCCCCACTGCACTTTAAAATCCAATCTCATGTGAACAACAAATGTTTCTTTGTGTGGGATTTCATCATAACTGCATTTCTTTCCATGACACCAGCGTCAACGCCTAGAGGCACGCGCCACCCTTTGACTTGTCTAATCGTGTTTCGTTTATTAGCTTAAAGCCGTATGTTTGTACCATTGAAAAAGAGCGCAGCGTTTAGAAACGCTGTTTTAAGTTTTGTTTTTGGAAAAGGCTCTCCCTGAAGAAGACAACACAACAGTTTCATTTCGGGGAAAGCTATGAGACTAAAGTCATGCAATGCTCCAGATCTGGTTCAAAAAAAATAAATAAAGCTTTTTGGTGCACAAGGGTGTGTGTGTGTGTGTGTAACACAACACTTCTTGCAATTTCTGAGGCCGCATCTTTTCTGAGCTTAAATGGAAGCCTCAGATGCAACCCAATTTTTTTAAAAAAAGAATAAGGCTAATTCAACATTATCCAGATAAGCGATGGGTCTGGGGTCCCATTTCCCTCCACCAGCAAAACACTGATATAAACTGCTTCTGACCACAGAATAACCCATTTAAAATCTAGCCCAAGGAGGGAACCACTGGCTGTCTGACAAATTCACAAATGGTAAGCTTAAAAAAAAATACTCCTCTAAGATTTATTAATTAGCCCATTTGTTTCAGTAACATCCAGAGCGCAGGCGATAAAATCCCGTGTTGTGCTAACACTCCCTTTGCATTATGAAAACTGTTTAGATAATGTTATAAAAGGCATTATCTTGACACTGGGTAGGCCCCGTTCTTGCCAAAACTAGCATGCTGGAAATAATCTTGTTTTGTCTCTTGATATTCTCTTCTGGCTGATCCTATCTCTCTAACTCTTCACTATTTCAGTTTTGCGAGGAAAAAAAAAAGGAAAAAAAGGGGGGGGGGAAAGATCAATGAGCAATCTGTGTTGCGGAGAGAGAATTCTGCTGTCAAACATGGAGGCGATTTTGAGACAAAATAGGGAGCTAACAAGATTGTGTGGGTCTCGGCCGCTGTGTGAATTGATTCACAAAAGTCAAGTGAAGTTTTAACACCAAAGCCTCTACCCCAGAGGTCTTCAAACTTGGCAACTTCAAGACTTGTGGTGTGTCTATGTGCAAGAGCAATTCAGGTAGCCCTTGACTTACAACAGTTTTTTTAGTGACCGTCCAAAGTTACAACGGCATTGGGAAAAAGTGACCGCTTTTCACATTTAACCACATGCTGACTCTGTAAACTGCTTAGAGAGGGCCGTAAAGCATTATGAAGCAGCATATAAGTCTAAGTGCTATTGCTATTTTCCTTACTCTCTACAACAGCCCAATCCACCATAAAGATGGCTACCACTGCTGACGGATAGATTACTTAGCAGTTCAAAGTTTCAACATAATGTGTCTTTTTTTTTAAATTCTGATTTCCCTGTGATCTTTAGTCAGCTCCAGATTTTTAAACTGTAATACTACATTCTCTTTTTAATATCAAAAGCCAATGAAAAAATAGTTTATACTGTGCTAACAAGTTTCTTTTTGTAACAGGTCAGGACAGTTAATTCAGCTGAATGGCATTCAAATAAACAACCAGTTAAAATGCATACTTTCTCCATTCCCTGCAGGCCTCTGGCATCAGAAAGGCATTAAAAAGCTTATTCAAAATGTTGGTGGGGGGAAAAAAAACTAAGGCTCCTTATTATATAATGCCAGCTTCCAGGAATTTGCAATTGTTTCCCAGCCTAGTTACTTAATAATCACAGCTTTCTATACTTAATAACTCATTCCAAACATTTAAGAATCCGTAAATCACTTTCCCTGCTATCATACTTCCAGTTGCATTTCATCACTTTTTAAATTAATTTTTGTTAAAAGAGTTTTTTTGCAGCATTAAAACATTTCAATGGAAAAGGAAAGTCAAAGAAAAGTTATAAGAAAAGAACGAAGAAACAAAGGAGAAGAAAAGTAGACAAAAGGAAGACAAAATATAAGGAAATCACTTCCAATTTTCTTTACAGTTGTAAATGCAAATTTTATTCTCTCTAAGGTTCCATCATAACTTCCTTCTTTTTTAAACTACCCTTTCTAATCATCAAACCCATTAAGTAACTTTTTTTTCATTTTCAGCAAAAAGTCCATAAAGGGTTTCCATTCCTTAACAAATGCAGTTATTGCCTTTTCTATAATTAAACAGGTCGCATTTGCCATCTCTGCAAATTCTGTCATCTTCACCAACCATTCCTCCATTCCCCTCCCCTTTGGCTGACCCTTCACCTCCTCTATGGAGACAAGAATTATTTGCAATTTATAAAAATAATAACTGAAAAATCGCACGGCTCCCGATAGCACTGAAGGAAAGGGAACACAATTTGCGTTCTGCCGTTATGTCCAAATGCAGCAATCAACTAACAGTAATCAGTTCAGGAAATCATTTTTGAAGCAGCAAAGTTATGAAATGACATATTTTAATAACTGTTTGCAAAAGGGTGGATTTGATTTACATCAAGTCGATTTAAATCACGATTTAAATCTTCATTTAAATCACTAGTAAAAAGGCTTTTACTAGTGATAAAAGAGCCGAGATGGCGCTGTGGTTAAAAGCAGCAGTGCAACCTACTTCAGCTGGCTGCTAGTTCAGCAGTTCAGCTGTTCAAATCTCACCGGCTCAAGGTTGACTCAGCCTTCCATCCTTCCGAGGTCGGTAAAATGAGGACCCAGATTGTTGGGGGCAATATGCTGAACTCTGTAAACCGTTTAGCGAGGGCTGTAAAGCACTATGAAGCGGTATATAAGTCTAAGTGCTATTGCTATTGCTATTGCTTGATTTAAATCAACTCAATTTAAATCATAATTTTTAAAGGGCAACTGTCATCTCTGTCCCACAAGCAGCTCCTCCTCTGACCCACGGTTGACTCAACAACAGCCCCAATATTGCAGAATATACAGCCTCACGCTACAAAACTAAGCTCCATTTCATGCCGAATAAACTAAATTAGTAATGTATCTTAAATAGAAAACTATCTTTAGATAGATTTTTTTACTCCAAAAGCATTTTATTAAAATAAATTAGATTTTAAAAATCTGATGTAAATCAAAAAAGTCTGATTTAAATAAAGAAAGGTCTGATTTTTTTCCCAAAAAAAATCATCAA
Organism: Diadophis punctatus similis; assembly: GCA_023053685.1. Lineage (NCBI taxonomy): Eukaryota > Metazoa > Chordata > Lepidosauria > Squamata > Dipsadidae > Diadophis > Diadophis punctatus. The sequence goes on along the minus strand of JALIGW010000030.1, from coordinate 3,298,531 downwards.
TTTTTATCCATCCTGGTTTGCAAAACCCCATTTATTGCTTAGTTGGACATCTCAACTGTCACAGGGGGAGAGATACGTATGAAAGACTTCAAGATCTTTAAAATTGCATCACATTCATACTCAGCATAATCTGGAATTGTGTGTGGGGGAAGATTGTACAGAGTCCCAGTTTTTGAGTTTACATTCAGCTGAGACAAACTGGTACAAAACTAGTCGAATTGCTCAGAGTTAAGCTCCGTTTTATTTTTTCAAACCCAGACAGAACCGCCTTGTGGCAAAATGGGTGGCAAATTATAAAAGAAACAGAATAATCCTCTATGAAATGAATTTGATAGTCATTCCGCAGTGCAAGAAATGATACCAGTTGATTTCATTCAGCATATAAAACAAAAGAAAACAATGCAATCTAATACAATCATATTCATATTGATTGTTTCCTGATTGCTTACTTGAACCCTATGACAACCATTCTTGACAAATGTATCTTTTCTTTTATGTGCACTGAGAGCATATGCACCAAAGACAAATTCCTTGCGTGTCCAATCACACTTGGCCAATAAAGAATTCTATTCTATTCTAAAACAAACGCGGGGAAATAAAGTGACGGTATTCCATAGGTGCTTTAAAAATTAAGCTGTTGTCAACTCATGTAATCACCCAAGTAACTACTTCATTTTTCTGGTCATCCATCAATAGGTACATTCATGCTTCCAATTAACAGTGATTTCCCAAAGTGTCATTTTAAAAACAGCTAATATATTTTCATCTTCTGAACGTGTCAATGGATATTTTTTTTAAATACCAGGATTAGAGAGGATCCTTAAGGGTCCACTGTAAATTTAAGAGACCAGGATGATCTCATATCAGACATACAGTATAGACTGACATATGATATATAGACAAATAGACTGGACAGCCATTTGACTCTTCCAACCCAATGTTTCTATGTTCTAAGAAGACATTTCCTAACAATGATATTATTATTATTTATTTCTTATTAGAATATAACAGAGCACGCCTGCAGAAATGTAAGATGAACTGCTTATATTTTCAGGTAAAGCACAGACTGCAAAGGTTTGCCTGTGGAGAATTCAAAAAATCAGAAGCAGTTCAATTATCAGGGCTTGTATTTTTTAAAAAAAGGAATGATTTTGGCTGTACCATTAAAACAAAACCTAATACGAAAGCATATTTGCATTATTTATCACCCGGGTAAGAAATGCATTAACATAGTAATAAAGGAATGAATGTTCTATTTTGTGATTTATTCTGCGAGTGGTTAGTATATTATTGTGTTTAGTTGCTTGGCGTTTGCTTTTGTTCTTTTAAATTTTTGCTGCTGATTGACCGAATAGTGTTGCCTTGAAATATTTGCATCAGTCACTCCTTTGCCATCATCTGCGGTTAGACGTGCCGACCAGTGGTGGGTTCCTACCAGTGCGGTCCACTCTATAGCACTGGTAGCGGCCTGCTGGTGACATCACAGTACCGGTGCGGTCGGTTGCCGGTGCCTGGGCACCGCCATAAAAAAAATTTTTTTATTTAAAAAAAAAATTTCTTCTGCGCATACCCAGAAGCCGAGCTTCCGGCACTGCGCATGTGCTGCCTTCCTACCCCACAGTGAGTCCAAGCAGGGGAGGATGGCTGAGGGAGCGCGTGAGACGCTGAAAGAACGGGCGGCAGGAGCTATCTCAGTTCCCCTCCCTTCAGCAGTCCGAGAAGCCACAAACGCATAGTGATGATCCTAGGCATTTTTGCACATTCGAGGCTTCTCGAGCTGCTGAGGGGAAGGGGAACGGGCGCAGGAGCCTAGGATCATCGAATGGGGAGAAGCATTCAGGCCGGATGGAGCCTCCTAGAAGAACCGCTGCAGCGGTCTTGCTGCTCCCGGTGCGGGGGGCTGCGTTGCGGGTGGGGCAATGCCCCCCCCGCTTCTCCGGCCGCTGCCAAGCTCCCGAGGCCCATGCCCACCTGGTCACATGGCTGGCAAGCCACACCCACAAAATAACCCACTCCCACAGAGTGGTAGTAAAAAAATTAGGAACCCGCCCCTGGTGCCGACAGCAATTAAGGATTGAATCCTGCTACTTTCCTTCCAGGTGCCTGAAATTTTCATTCAAATCTCCAAGAAGATCAGCTTTTAAGAGGACATTCAATGGTTTGGAAGAAAGAAGGGGGGGGGGCACTTGCTGATTCAGGATCTCTGCCAGCTCAAACAGTTTTATTAGAAGGAAAGCACTGAACATTAGCAGCGCAGTGAAATCTCAGCAAAAGACAGAAATTAAATAGTTTTGAGGTCAGCGCTGGGCCTTTTATCTGCTGTGGCAGGCAACAACAGTTGAACCCTCGGTTTGCTGGTGGGAGTCATAAGCCACATTAAGTGACTGGAGTATTATATCCAATTGTGATTAAACCCCCAAAGCTGGCAGTGGATTAATTAGTGCGATGCGGCCCTGTTTCCTAATCAGACAGATCTGCATGCGTTATGACCCTGGTCTGCTAATGCTGGTTGACAGAAAAGGGGCAAAAAAATGATATGCGCCTCTGATCATTTTTCTAACCACGTGGTCTAGAAAAACAGCTAAGATCTGGAAATTTGGACTGTCCGGGGAGGTACAACGGGTCTCAAGAACCTTAAGGTCCCCTCATGTTTGTCTCAAGACCTCATTTGAACCTTCTATAAACATATCCCCAAGGCATCGTGCAATTTCTCAAAAATGTACAAAGCTACTCCAGAAATTAGAAAACAAGGCTGTTCATATGTGTCTGTCCATCCATCCATCCATCCATTTACATACCTTCCATCCACCACTCAACCATCCACTCATCCATCCATCTACCCCACCTACCCATTCGTTCATCCATCCATCCATCCATCCATCTATTTACATACCTTCCATCCACCAACTAACCACGAAGCAGACTCCTTGTGCCGATAAAAACCTCTTTTTATTAAGTTACTGTGAATTCTTCTCATTCACATCCAACGAAGTCTTTCAAGAGAGCATTTACAGTCACAGGCCTTATCTGGCTTGGAGAGCTGCCAGGCCGATATCTTCAAAACTTGGCAAGGAGTCGCTGAGAGTCAAGAACCAATTAAGCGAACTAATTGTCTCCTGCAAACTCCCCTCCCCATTCGCTCCTCTTTTATTCCCTATGGGAGGGGCCATTTATCATCCACCTGTGGCCTTACTCCCAAGTCGACCCTTGTTCCTCAGCTGTTCCCTTCGTGCATGCGCACACTTGGAACAGTCTCCAGCTGTTCCTCTGCCTCGCTGATGTCTGACTCTGGAGGCAGCTGATAACTACCAGATGGCCCTGGCCCCATCTCTGCCTCCAACGCAGAGCAGAGCACTCGTCAGAGGCTTCCCCAGACTCCAGGACTGGCCCATGTTCCTCCCCAACCTCCTCACTGTCCGAATCTGCTGGCGGGCCACAACACAAGGAAACCGATCACTTGACTTTAGAGTAAATCACAAACCCTCAGCCCAAATGATCTCTCAGTATTGTGAGGATAAAATGTAGGAAGGTCCTCAGATGACTCGCCTGAACTCCTGCAGAGAGGGTAGAGAAATAAATCTAACAATAAATTGTCAGCAGCGATATCAGAGTGGCTCGAAGTGAAGAATTTGGCAGCATCAGGAGAGCATTTGTGCCAGGAGGAGCCTGAATTCTTTCATTCTTTTTCCTTCCAAATCTTGCCTTCGTGATTGTAAGATCTATGAACGAGAGTTTCCTGCCTCTCGGTCTATTTCCTTTTCCCTTATGTTCCACCTTGTTTTAACGCAACTAAGCTAAATCAATCAATCATCATCATCATTTTTTAACAACCCCATAATCCCTTGCAGGCTGGAGTCTGGGCAACTGAATGGAGCTGAGTGTTTACTGGCCAGATGCCCTTCCTGTCCCCATTGCGGAGTTTTTTCCAGCAGATATATTCTCATTGTGCCCAGAGCTAAATCAATCCCATCAGGCAAATATTCACTTCAACATCATCAATCCATCTATCAATCCGAAAAGAGCTGGAAGGGACCTTGGAGGTCTTCTAGTCCAGCCCCCTGCTCGAGCAAGAGAACCCAAGTATGCCAAACTGATAGCCAAGCTATTCCCTTCCACTGGATTGTGGTTTTAACTTCCCGGTTCGTGTTCTACATTTATTTATGGTACTAGCTGAATACCCGTGCTCCACTACGGAACTATGTGATCAGGCTTGATAAATCGACACTTACAGCTTGAAAATTAATGAGCAGTTACCATCGGCCTCTCCTCTCCCCTTCTCTCCCTCAGGCTTGCCCCAGAAAATCCTCCCCTATCCTATCCCCTTCTCTCCCTCTGCCCCACAGAAGCCTCTCCTATGCTATCCTGTTCGCTCCAGAGTTGTTTTCAGGTTGGGAGGGGGAGTAGAACGTCTAACTAATTAGCATCGGAGTGTGTCAATAATAATATAAGAAATACTAATGATCTGATGATCATTTTGAAAAATCCTTTCCAGCGGAACAACTTGTCTTCAGAAGTTGTGAATGCTCCAACACTGGAAGTTTTTAAGAAGATGTTGGATAACCATTTGTCTGAAGTGGTGTAGGGTTTCCTGCCTAAGCAGGGGGTTGGACTAGAAGACCTCCAAGGTCCCTTCCAACTCTGTTATTCTATTCAATAACCAATGGAGATTCCGAGGCAGCCACATGAGCAAAAACATGTAGTCTAAACAAACTTTTCGTGGCATAAAAGTCTAGAGATGGGCCTGGAAAAATTGCGGGGGGAGAGACACAGGGTTTTTTCTGGTTTTTTTTCCCCAAGGGCTTGGAGAAAAAATGGGAATTCCCCCCCCCTCCATTTTGCCAGTTTTTTTCCAGTGCTTCCCATCTTGGTTTTAGCAATAGCAATAGCAATAGCACTTAGACTTATATACCGCTTCACAGTGCTTTACAGCCCTCTCTAAGCGGTTTACAGAGTTCAGCATATTGCCCCCAACAATCTGGGTCCTCATTTTACCGACCTCAGAAGGATGGAAGGCTGAGCCAACAGGAAGGAAGGAAGGAAGGAAGGAAGGAAGGAAGGAAGGAAGGAAGGAAGGAAGGAAGGAAGGAAGGAAGGAAGGAAGGAGGGAGGGAGGGAGGGAGGGAGGGAGGGAGGGAGGGAGGGAGGGAGGGTGGGAGGGAGGGAGGGAGGAAGGAAGGAAGGAAGGAAGGAAGGAAGGAAGGAAGGAAGGAAGGAAGGAAGGAAGGAAGGAAGGAAGGAAGGAAGGAAGGAAGGAAGGACAATAGCAATAGCACTTAGACTTATATACCGCTTCACAGTGCTTTACAGCCCTCTCTAAGCGGTTTAGAGAGTCAGCATATTGCCCCCAACAATCTGGGTCCTCATTTTACCGACCTCAAAAGGATGGAAGGCTGAGTCAACCTTGAGCCGATGAGATTTGAACAGCTGAACTGCTGAACTAGCAGTAGCCTGCAGTGCTGCATTTAACCACTGCACCATCTCGGCTCTTCAGGATCCTGGTTCAGGATCCTGGTTTTATGCCAAGATCCTGGTGTCCTTGAAGTGAAGGACAATGTGAAGCTAACCAAAGTGGGATTCTCGAGATGAGCATTGAAAGCAACCAACGAATCTCTCCAGGAGGCGACTGTGACCTCAACTGTCCCATGTTTAGCTCTCTCTCTCTCTCTCTCTCTCTCTCTCTCTCTCTCTCTCTCTCTCTCTCTCTCTCTCTCCCCTCAATTAATTAAAACAATGCACCCCAGAATGATTAAAATCCTAATTGTGTTAACATCTGGAGAGAAACAAAAACAACCAGCAAAGCAAGAAGGAAAGCTCGCTACCATGGCAGGCTTTCCCGCAGACGGCCCAGGAAGAAGCACGGCAGAGGAGGAGGAGGAGAACAACATCCGTGCAATCAGGCATTAAAATAATTTATTTCAAAACAACGCGTGCTTGCTCTCGCACGTACATGCGCACGCAAACACACACACACACACACACACCTGAACATGTAGTGCGTTTCAGGCAAAGTCTCCTCTTCTGACATCATGCCTGTAGCTTTGCTACTTACAGCTGGTTACCATGGCAACAGCTAATGTCTCAATGTCACACTATGAATAATTGCTGGCTGAAAAAATGAAGATTGCTACCACCGCAGCAGCTCTATAGTCAAAAGGGAAAGGGGGGGGGAGAGGAGGGGGGAAACCCCCCAGGAGTGTCTTACGCTCAAAAAGTCAAATGTTTTAAACTTACGGTGGCATTGATGGTACATCAGGAAGAAAAAAAAGCAAACGGCTCCAGTTTTTATTTTTATTTTAAGTTGTTTTTTTTTTTTTTGTCTCGTGTCTTGCTCTCTCCCGAGGAAGTCGGAGCTGAGATGCTTCAGGCTCCAATTGTAAACAATTTACAAGCTGCCTCTCAAGTGCTAGCACTTCTGTCCTCCTTCCCCAATGAAGAAGCGTAGATTTCCCGGTGCGTGGCACAGCAGGGAAGGGCCGAGATGCCTTTGGATTGACTAACGCACCGGTTCTCAACCTGTGGGTCGCGACCCCTTTGGGGATCGAAGGACCCTTTCACAGGGGTCGCCTAAGACCATCGGAAAACACATATTTCCAATGGTCTTAGGAACCGACACACCACTCCTCTATCCGTCTCCAGGCGGGTCCACCCACATGCAAATAGACTACTGCAAAAAAAAAAAAATCTGTACCGCGGGAACTTCTGAGCCGAATTTCCGGCACTGCGCATGCGTCGCCATCTTGTTTTCGGCACTTTTTTTTTTGCAATTTTTTTTAAAAATTCGGCACTGCGCATGCACGTGCGTGCAAAGCGCACGCGCGGCCACAAGGCACAGCCACGCAGCACAGGAGGAAGCAAACCGGCAACGAGGTAAGTTAGAACCCACCTCTGAGTTTCCTAATAATTTTTATTATTTTATGGTTGGGGGTCACCACAACATGAGGAACTGTATTAAAGGGTCGCAGCATTAGGAAGGTTGAGAATCATTGGACTAACGGAAGGCCTTTAGAGAAAGGATCAAGGGCTTGACGCCTTCAAGGATTGGCTGTGCCTACCATCCCTGTCTTACTGTCCTATTGTCCTCATTTATCTGTACTTCTTTGCTTATGTTATGCTTATACAAATACCTACTATCTTGTACATGTTTGACAAACAAATAAATAAATAAATAAATAAAAATAAAATGAACTGTTGTTAATTCCAGGACGATCTGTATAGAAAGAGACACACTGTTGATATCAACTAGATTTATTATTAGGAAAATATTAGAATGTGCAGAAATGAACAGATTAATGCTGGCAATTAAGGAGAAAGAACGAACTGATATGGGAATTATTTTATCAATGGTTAGGGAACAAAAATGGAAGTTGGAAATAAAAGGAGATTAAAGAGTAGAAAAGATGTTAAGACAGAGATGTAAACAATATAATTGTTAGCATTATGATTATGAGGATTATTGTGCTTAATATTATTATTATATTTTTGTTAGTAGATACGTTAAGAGGGGGAAAATAAACAAGTTTACTATGCTCAATTGTTTAATATACTATAATTGTAAGATTAGAGAATTAATATCAATGTAGTGAATGATGTTGTAAATTCTGATGATTATTGCAGAGATATCTGTACCCCAGACGACACACTGTTTAAGAGAAGATAGAATGTTTATATTTTTAAAAATAAAAAAAACAAAAAAAACAAAAAAACTAGATTTATTTCTGTATTTTTTTTTCTCTTTTTTTTTTCTTTTTTGTATCTCTGGCCATTAATTTCTTTGGCTAAGAAAGAAAACTGTTCCCTTTTTTGCACAATGTTGCTTTACCTCAAAAGGGAACAGCTTGATGGCATGTATAATTGTATTGTGAGGAACGCTGCTGAGATGGGCACCTACACAAAAACAAAAACAAATGCCGTAGAATTTCCTACAGAGCGCCCCGAAGACGTTGAAAAGATTGTAATGATCAACAAGCAACTTTTTTTTAAACAGTTTTAAAAAACGGGTAGTTAAAAGTGGAAGGAGCCTGGAAAGGGGGGGGGGGGAAATGAAACCGTGTTAAGGTTTCTGTAAAAATACCCAGCAGGAGGGGGGGGAGAGAGGGTAATGGGTTTTTTTTTAATGATGGAACTCTTGGTACAAGAAGTCCTCAACTTAAGACCACGATTGAGCCCCCCCAAATTTATGTTGCTAAGTGAGACGTTTGTTCAGGGAGTTTCCCTCCATTTTACAAACTTTTCTGGACGCATTTGTTAAGTGAATCGCTGCAGTTGTTAAATGAGTAACACGGTTGTTGAGTGAATCTGGTTCCCCCGTTGACTTTGCTGGTCAGAAAGTTGCGTAAAGTGATCACATGATCCCGGGACCCTGCAACCGTCATAAATGTGAGCCAGCCGTCAAGGATCCGAATGTCATTTGCTATTAATCTATCAACCACCCGCAACGTGAAGCTGCTCCATTGGAACCCCAAGCCAACTGGCCGAGCCAGGACTTTTAAGCCCTCGTGGAAAGTCAGGAGGGTTTGGAACCATTTAACGGCAATTTAAAGTTAGGGCAGACTCAGGCAATCCATCCTTGAAGTTACGACGGACTTATCACCCACCCACACTGCGATCACCTGGTCTCAATTTGGACCCCGGCAACCAGCTCCCGTTTACAACGTCTGCAGCCCCTTGTGTTTCACGTGATCGTGATTTTGCAGCCTTCCAAGCCAGCTTCGGGTAAGCTTAAAAATCGACTGGGAAGGCTGGATTTGCTTAACGTCCGTGTGATTCATTGAATGGCCAGGAACATCTTTTAAGTGCCAAGCTTTTGCAAAAAATAAATAAATAAATAAATAAATAAAAATAAAAGCCTATACTTTAGTTCTTTAAGAATATTTTCCCACAGGTCACTAAGACCAACAGGCTTAGCCTTGGTGTTTCCTAAAATAGCTAAAGAACATCTAAGTACAAAACCATCTGGGGAGCTCTCCTCAGCCCTAGCAAGCAATAAAGACACACACACACACACACACAGCAACTTAGACCTAAGGAAAAATTTCCTGACAGTTAGAACAATTAATCAGTGGAACGGCTTGCCTCCAGAAGTTGTGAATGCTCCAATACTGGAAGTTTTAAAGAAGAGACTGGACAACCATTTGTCTGAAATTATATAGGGTTTTCTGCTTGGGCAGGGGGTTGGACTAGAAGACCTCCAAGGTCCCTTCCAACACTGTTATTCTATTCTATTCTATTCTATTCTATTCTATTCTATTCTATTCTATTCTATTCTATTCTATTCTATTCTACAGTATTCTATTCTATTCTATTATTATTATTTCTATTTCTATTCTATTATTATTATTTTCTCTATTTTCTCCTCCTCCTCTCCTCTCCTCTCCTCTCCTCCCTCATTCCATTCCATTCCATTCCATTCTTCTATTCTATTCTATTCTATTCTATTCTATTCTATTCTATTCTATTCTATTCTATTCTATTCTATTCTATTCTATTCTACAGTATTCTATTCTATTCTATTATTATTATTTCTATTTCTATTCTATTATTATTATTTTCTCTATTTTCTCCTCCTCCTCTCCTCTCCTCTCCTCTCCTCCCTCATTCCATTCCATTCCATTCCATTCTTCTATTCTATTCTATTCTATTCTATTCTATTCTATTCTATTCTATTCTATTCTATTCTATTATTCTATTCTATTCTATTCTATTCTATTCTATTCTATTATTCTATTCTATTCTATTCTATTCTATTCTATTCTATTCTAGTCTATTCTAGTCTAGTCTAGTCTATTCTAGTCTAGTCTAGTCTAGTCTAGTCTAGTCTAGTCCAGTCCAGTCCAGTCCAGTCCAGTCCAGTCCAGTCCAGTCCAGTCCAGTCCTTCTTCTATTCTATAACTCTATAACTCTATAACTCTATAATTCTGTAATTCTATAACTCTATAACTCCATTCCATTCCATTCCAGTCCATTCCAGTCCAGTCCAGTCCTTCTTCTATTCTATAACTCTATAACTCCATTCCATTCCATTCCACATGTATATTCATTCTTTGCTTTAATTCCATTGATGCAGAGGCTGGTATGAAGAAGAGCTGGGGGAGAGTGGGGAGGATGGAAAGAGATCACAGAGGAGCTAAATGACAAAATAAATCAGTTCTCTCTGCTACCCTTGGAAAAACCCACCCAGGAGCTGCTTGTTCAGATACATACCAATATTTAATTAATGCTTTCGTTTAGAGTTGTTTTCACATCTCGGCCTATAATTTCAGCTGGAACAGCACCAAGCAGCTACTTACTCTTTGCTTCCCTCAAAAGGTTTTCGTTGGGAGGACTAGAAGAATTGTGTGTTTTGGTCGGTCGCACCGTCAGCCAGATGTTTGGTCTGGATTTGGCGTTTTTGTCCACCTATCGAGTCTTTCCTGAGGACCTGGGATGTTGTTCGGAATGGGACAACTTGCCACAGCCAACTCGCCACGGTCAACTCGCCACAGCCAATATGCCGTGGCCAACTCGCCAGGGGAAAATTCGCTGCGGCACAATTTCACAATTCTATTTCATTATTTAAAATAAATTTTAAAAATTGTTTTAATTTTTGCCGTCCACATTTCATTCTGTCCCTCCTCTTGCATCCTTTCTTTAACGATTCTATTCCGCTATTACTTTGATATTCATGTAACTCTTCTCCCGCAGCGAGTTGGCCATGGCGAGTTGGCCGTGGCGGATTATCACAGATGTGATGTTGTTGTTTGATGTTGACGGTGGTCCAGGTTTTGTCGCAGGACGTAAGCTGTTCCGTGAAAAGCTGCCTTTTGAAATTGACTGATGGAGACTTTGTCAATGACGATGATGTCCGAGTGGGGCTCCAGATGTTTGGGGATTACACCCAATGGGCTTATTACTACTGTTACGATCCTTTGCTTTCTTTTGCCAGGGTGGTTCCATTTCCATTTCTATTTTGTGATGTTCTCCAGATCTTTCTGTACTATTCTTCTGTCTCCAGGTACTGCAACATCCATTATCCAGACTGGTTTTTTTTTCTTATTGACAGTTGTTAATTCTGCCGTGTTGTGTGGCAGAGGCTTGTCTGTTTGAATTCTAAAGTCCCAGAGCACTTTAGCTTCTCCATTTTCTACTACTTAAGACTATTTTGTGGTCCCAGCAGTTCTTGCTTGCAGGCAAATGGTATTTCTTGCAAATATTCCAATGCATCTCTTTTGCCACTTGTAGTCAGTCTGGCCGATTTTCCTGCACCAGCCAACTAGGTGATTTATTTCAATACAAGATTTTGGCACTTTTCCAAAAAAGCATAAATTTGCATGAAAATCAGACAAACTGGATTTATGTCTGCAAGAATCATAGGTGGAGATAGAATCAGACTGGTTCTTCCACCCAAAGAAATGCCTCAAAGGGTCAATTATATCCCCCAGTAAAGGCTACGACAGGAAGGAAGGAAGGAAGGAAGGAAGAAAGGAAGGAAGGAAGGAAGAAAGGAAGGAAGGAAGGGAGGGAGGGAGGGAGGGACCAAAGCCATATCTACTTTCCAATGCCCTCTCCATCACCATTTAATTCTAAAAGATGCATCAGAAATATGCCATTTCTTTCAGGCCTCTGAACTTTTATATCAAAAGATGACACAATTACAGGGCTGCCTATGCCAATACCACTCATGATACATAATACCATTTGCAAAAGCCAAAATTTAAATTCCATTAAGCTATGTTATTATTGACAAATAAGTTTATTTACTTGTTCATTAAGTCTCAGAGTTAATGTTTTCTAATTCTATTACAGAACTGTGTAACTGAGCAGAAAAATAAAAGATCACTCTACTTACAGCAGCATACAAATATTTACTGAAAGAATGTGGCTTTAATAATATATGCTTATAAATGTATATGCATACACGCTGGCACCGGGGTTTTTTTAAACTATGAAGAAATGTAGAAATACTTCTGTCCTGGGAGTTTAATAACTACTAAAACCTGGGAAAGGCATTCTCCAGTATAATCTCTTGAGACAAATTAGGAAAATCCACATAGTTCAACAAAACACGTTATTTTGTGTGTATCTGAAGCATTTATATTTGAAGAGAAAACTAAAGAGTAGGAACCTTTTCCAACTACTGCTGGGTGTTAGGAACTGCAGAGGAACAGTGAATGAAAGCATTACTGCTAAGAATGTTGTGAAGGCTTAAAGCTTCTTCTTCTTCTTCCTCTTCTTCCTCCTCCTCCTCCTCCTTCCATATCCGTCATCGTATGTTGGCGATCCTATTTTTATCAACAGCCGCATGAAAAAGGACTGCTGAGTTTTGTCCAAACCAGTCCTTTAGGTTTTGAAGCCATGATGTTCTTCTTCTGCCTGGACCACGTTTGCCTTCCATTTTTCCCTGGAGGATTAAGTGAAGGATGCCGTATTTTTCCGGGTGATGCATCACATGTCCAAAATATTCTAACTTTCGCTTTTTTATGGTTTTGATGATTTCCCTTGGCTTTCCCAGGCGGCTCATCACCTCCTCATTTCTGATTTTGTCAACCCAGCTTATACGTAACAGCCGCCTGTAAATCCACATTTTAGATGCTTCTAGTCTCTTCAAGTGGCTTTCTGTCCGAGATCAATTCTCTACTCCATAGAGCAGGATAGCAAAGATGTAGCATTTTACAAGCCTGGTTTTAAAGTTTATTTATTTAAAAATGTTACATCTCAACTTTGAATTCAGCAAATGAGAAAGATGTTTATTCCCCCCCAAAAAAATGTTATAATGCAGTGCAATTAATCTGGACAGGGATGGGCAGCCAAACCATACTTGGAACACAAAGTAAACAATTATTCCCATTCCAGATATTAGCTAGCTATTTACTGTTTTGTTTCATATGAACCCCAAGAGGGTGGCATTGATCAGGGCAGGAAACAGGGGGAAATGTTTCTAAAAGGCATGGGGAAGGAAGAATCAATAGACTACATTTTGAGAAGATTCTCCCTGTAAGGTGTATAGGGGCTGCTGCTGGCCAGCTTCATCATCGTGTTCATGGTTTATGTTAGCTGGATTGCTTACTGCTCTCTGATTTTTTTTAATGGAGTCAACTGGAGTCAGGTACTGCTCAAGCACAATAAAATAGTGTCTGTTCGTCTGCCTGCCTATCTATCTATCTATGCATCAGTCTAAGTGTCTGTCTGTCTCTCTGTCCGTCCGTCAGTCTGTCCATCCATCCATGTATCCATCCATCCATCCATCTATCTCCATCCATCCATCCACACACATACTCCATACATTTTTAGGAATTGCTTTCACACTACATTGTTCAATCAATATTCTTTCACAGTTCATCCCCCCCTTATACAAACATACACAGAAACAAACATACCCATAGAATGCACAGGTTTGATTTCTGTAATCTATCTACAGTATCTATCTATCTATCTATCTATCTATCTATCTATCTATCTATCTATCTATCTATCTATCTATCTATCTATCTATCTACCTACCTACCTACCTACCCACCTACCTACCTATCTACCTACCTACCTACCTAACATCTATCTATCACCTATCTCTCTATCTCTCTATCTCTCTCTCTCTCTCTCTCTCTCTCTCTCTCTCTCTCTCTCTCTCTCTCTCTCTCTCTCCCTCCCTCCCTCCCTCCCTCCCTCCCTCCCTCCCTCCCTCTCATATCTATCTAGCCTCAAAGCAAACAGGGTAGCATAATACTGATGATCAGATGGCAAAGATATTTTCCCATCATATGAAACAAATACACCCACATATGGTTTGGTTTGGTTTGGTTTCTTTTGTCTGTCTGTCTGTCTACCATCCATGCATACACATGCATACATACATACATACACATACATACATACATACATACATATTCCTGTACGTATTTTTATGAATTGCTTTCAGACTTCATTCTCCAATTTATACATTCTTTGAGAGTTCATTCTTCAATCTATATCAGGGACTCAAAATGCGATATAAAGATTTATGTCTTTTTTTTAAAAAATAAAATATTAAATAGCAGATCATTTAAGTGCTTTTGGAAACTGGCATCAAATCCTGACAATATCCCTATGGGCACGCAGTTCGCAAAGCTACACGCTAGCATAATTTAAAAGCAAGTCAATTTGCCACTGGGCCTTCCTTCCCAGAAAACTAGCAATCGTATTGTCGCGTACCCTTTGAACAAAGATCCACTCCGCAACCCTATATCTAAAGCATCTAAGTAGTTTTATTTTTTTTTTAAAGCTTTATAGAAAGTACTAAGCTAGTGATTTCACTGTCTTCCCCATCATCTTTCTCAGAGGCTTTCTGGGAGAGGAAAAATTTGCCAGGGGAAAGAAAACAGTTTCTAACAGCTTCATGCTTGAATGAAGGAGATGTAGAACAGGGGTCTCCAAACATGGCAACTTTAAGACTTGTGGACTTCAACTCCCAGAATTCTCCAGCCAGCTATTCTCCAGCTAATCTTAAAGTTGCCAAGTTTGAAGACCTCTACAGGCACATGAAGGTAGTCCTTGACTTACAACACTTCATTTAGTGACCATTCAAAGTTACGACGGCAATGGGGAAAAAGTGACTTATGACCATTTTTCAGAGTTAAGACTTTTCCAGCATCCCCATGATCATCAAATTTCAAATGCTTGGCAACTGTTTCATACTTATGACCGTTGCTGTGTCCCATGGTCATGTGATCCCCTTTTGCAACCTTCTGATCCAGCAAAAGTCAACGAGGAAGACAGATTCACTTAGCAACCAGGTTACTAACTTATCCACTGCAAGCGATTCGCTTAACCACTGTCGTAAAATGAGGGAACACTCACTTAAGAAATGTCTCACTTAGCAACATAAATTTGGGGCTCAATTGTGGCCGTAAGTACCTGTATAAATAGAACAGCAAAGGTAAGATAATCAGCCAGCAATGACCCTCAAATTACAATGTTATAACTATGGGGGAAGTCAGATTCACTGAACAACCGTGTTACTGATTTAACAATTGTAGTGATTCCCTTAACAAGGGTGGCAAGAAAGGTTGTAAAATGGAGCAAAACTAAAGTGACCAGATTTTTTTTTTTTTAAGCGGGACACCGAAGGGGGCGGGGCCGCCTGGACGCCGGGTTTTGCCCTCTGCGCATGCGCAGAACGCTGCGCATGCGCAGAGGGCAAAAGACCGCTAATGTCGTTTCACAAGAGCCGTTCGCGTGCAGGGCAATTTATAAATAGCGGCCGCCAGGTAGGGAGCCGGCCGGGGTTGCGCAGGGCTGGGGGAGGCTCGCTAGCCCGGCAGCTCCGGCCGCAGGAAAGAGCGGGGGGAGGGTGCTGTACTGGGAAGGGCCAGCAGTCGCCGCCACCTGAGGGGGCCACCACCCCCCGCCCGCCCGCCCGCTTCGCTGCAGGGGATGCTGCACCGGATCCCAAGTCGCGCTGGCTCTCCCGCGGCCACGATGCCCGCCGACCTGATGGAGAAGAGCTCCTCCTCGCCCGCGGCGGCCATCCCGGCCAGCGCCGGAGGAGTCAACGCAGGACGCCCGCCCGCCGCCCACAGCTGAGAGGCCTGCTGCTGCTGCTGCTGCGGCTGGGCCCCCAGTCCCGGTGGCGGGAAGGCTGCGGCGGCGGCCCCAGCCTGCTGAGCCAGCGCCGGCCCGAGGGTCATGGATGCGACTCCTTCGCTCGGGCCGCCCCGCCCACCGCGACGCCGGCCTTTTCGAGAGGGCGGGGCTGCATCAGGCGCCTCTCCACCTTCCAGGGGCGGCCCGAGTGAAGGAGTCGCATCCATGACCCTCGGGCCGGCGCTGGCTCAGCAGGCTGGGGCCGCCGCCGCAGCCTTCCCGCCGCCGGGACTGGGGGCCCAGCCGCAGCAGCAGCAGCAGCAGGCCTCTCAGCTGTGGGCGGCGGGCGGGCGTCCTGCGTTGACTCCTCCGGCGCTGGCCGGGATGGCCGCCGCGGGCGAGGAGGAGCTCTTCTCCATCAGGTCGGCGGGCATCGTGGCCGCGGGAGAGCCGGCGCGACTCGGGATCCGGTGCAGCGTCCCCTGCAGCGAAGCGGGTGGGCGGGGTGGCCCCCTCAGGTGGCGGCGACTGCTGGCCCTTCCCAGTACGGCACCCCCCCCCCCGCTCTTTCCTGCGGCCGGAGCTGCCGGGCTAGCGAGCCTCCCCCAGCCCTGTGCAACCCCGGCCGACTCCCTACCTGGCGGCCGCTATTTATAAACTGCCCTGCACGCGAACGGCTCTTGTGAAACTTGCCAAACTTGTGAAGAGCCCTTGCAAAGCCGTGCCCGCCGAAAATTGTATTTGTCTTTCGCCCCCCATGAGCCGCGGCCGGCCGTCCCTGCAGGGGAGAGCCCGCCCCCCAGCCCTCCCTCGCCCCTTTCAAAAAATCGGGACTTTTTAAGAGGGCGGGCGGGACGCGGGACAAACCATTAAAAAGCGGGTCTGTCCTGCCAAAATCGGGACGTCTGGTCACCTTAAGCAAAACTCACTTAACAACTGTCTGGCTTAGCAACAGAAATCCGGGGCTGAACTGAAATCATAAGCCGAGGACTACCTATTAAATTTCCTTTCCAGTATGTGGATCAAGGACTATTTGGTGTGAAGGATTTATCAGCTGAATGGAAGTATTCATTTTACAGTGTGTGTTTTTTCTGAATGGGCTGAGTTTCTCTAAATAGGCTGAACTTAGTCACTGCTCTTGAGTCTTTGACAGGAGAGAAAAGAAAGCTTGATTTGATTTAGCTTGTATTAACCGCAGTTCTCTGTAGTAGCATCTATCTTATTTAACTTATTTAACTTCTGCTTAGGAAGAGCACAATGCTCATTTCAAGCTCCCCTCTCTCTGAAACTCATCGTAATTAACATTTCATACTAAGCCACCAGCCACTTCTGCATACGTTGTTCTATAGAGTAGGAGACTCCAACCTTGGCAACTTTAAGACTTGTGGACTTCAACTCCCAGAATTCCTCAGCCAGCAAAGCAAAGCGAACGAGATGCTCTCAAGACAACGATCCCCAATCTAATCTTGATTTAAGGCACAAAACACTACGCAAAAGTAATCTGATTTTAACTAGGCAAAGCAGCATTTAACTGAACACACCACTTAATTTTTTTATGGGAAAGGAAGGAAGGAAGGAAGGAAGGAAGGAAGGAAGGAAGGAAGGAAGGAAGGAAGGAAGGAAGGAAGGAAGGAAGGAAGGAAGGAAGGAAGGAAGGAAGGAAGGAAGGAAAAGAGAGAAAGCGAGAAAGAAAGAAAGAAAGAAAGAAAGAAAGAAAGAAAGAAAGAAAGAAAGAAAGAAAGAAAGAAAGAAAGAAAGAAAGTCCCATGCTTTTTATCCCGGAAGGATTAAAAAGTGGCAAAATGAATTCTCCCATTCTAATAACAACAAAGGACACGAAGGGATTAGTGTTTCTCTTTCATTGTTTCTGGTCTTTGAGAACTCCAAGGAAGCTCAAATGATTTAACTGTTGTTATTATTTTTTAGAGGTAAAGCTTATCCCCAAATCAAAGTTTCCCTCTGATTCAAGTTGTCAAGCAGGAGGCCAGCTCCATTAGAATCTCTATTCAGAAAACTAGAAAGAAGCCTCTGGTATTTACTGATGCCCTTAAGACAATTAATTATAGATATAGTAAGTGACAACACTATGTGGCAGGCTAAACAATCTGAGATTCCTGGCAAATCTAATTAACAGCACATCAGGGGTACTTTGCCTCTCCTTTACATACTCTTGTCAGCTTTAAGAGGCTAATGAGGAACACAGCTTAAACATTCTGAAGAAGTTTCCAAGTTGGATCCTAAGGCTTCAAACCAGACCTCCCCTTAAAACCACCGGTGTTCAAACACTTCGCAAGTTTGAGTGAACAGGAAAATTCATCTCAAGACACCGACAGCCGTGCCAGATGATTTAGGCCCCCCCAAAAAAAACTAAAAAGCAAAAACAAAAAAAGATGTGGTTTGAGTTAATATGATCATTGCAAATCAATCGTTCGGCACCTTGTTTTCAGCCGATCCATCTGGACCGCGTCCATAAAGACAAGAAATGTTAAAACGGCCGTTATGAATCTTTATTGAAATGAAATGTGACACTTGGGTCTTTTAAATGTGCAATGATCAACAGTCGCCAATTTTATTTCGTTTTGTAGCATATTGATGGGTGGCTACTGCTTCTTCATGGCACTCCTGGTTTTAATCTGCCTTTTTAAAAAAAATCTAATAAATCTTTGTGTGTGTGTGTGTGTGTGTGTGTGTGTGTGTGTGTGTGTGTGTGTGTGTGCGCGCGCGCAAACCTAAACAATTTTGGGGGGGTTTGTGCAGACATACAGAGAAACACATTTATTAGATATTTTTTTAAAGTAAGATAAAAACTTATACACCCTAATATAAAGTAAGAAATTAGAATAGAATAGAATAGAATAGAATAGAATAGAATAGAATAGAATAGAATAGAATAGAATAGAATAGAATAGAATAGAATAGAATAGAATAGAGATCTTGGAGATCTTCTAGTCCAGCCCCTTGCTCAAGCAGGAGAACCTATACTACTTCAGACAAGTGACTGTCTAGTGACGTCTCTTCTTAAAAAACATCCAGTGATGGAGCACCCACAATTTCTGCAGGCAAGCTGTTCCACTGGTTAATTGTCCTCGCTGTTAGAAGTTTCTCCTTAGTTCCAGGTTGCTTCTCTCTTTGATTAGTGTCCAGCCTTTGTTTATTGTCTTGCCCTCTGGTGCTTTGGAGAATAAAAAAGAAAAGAAAAAAAAGAAAGAAACCGAAGAAAGTGCAAGGGGGGGGAATCAATTGAGGGGGGGGTTCAACTTACTCCAAAGAGGATCAACCTATTCTCCAAAGCATCTGAAGGCAGGACAAAGAAACAATGGATGGAAACTAATCAAGGAGAGAAGCAACCTAGAAATAAGGAGAACATTTCCTGACAGGGAGAACAATTAACTAGTGGAATTGCTTGCCTCCAGAAGTTGTGGGTGTTATTCTGTTAAGAAAGCATTCTCTATTAGTTTGTATTAGTTTTTAATCTTTTTTTTAATCTTTTGATGAATGTATAAAAAACAGACAAACAAACCTCTGAAAGCAAAACACATTGGGATCTCAAACAGCATAATCCTCTCCCAGAAAACAAAACAATTCTGCTGTTTTTGGTTTCGAAACAAGCATGTTTTAAATAAGACTTCTGGTTTTGGTTTATTATAATACTGTAGCAGTTCGCAACGAACATCCCGCCATGCCGGTTTTCTCTGCCAATTGGCTTCATTATTTAGCAAGGATGAGTCTATTTCTGGGGTGGCATAATAGGAATTATAACAGGGATAAATTAGATCAACAGAAATCAATTGTGCTTAGAGATCCCTCTGCTTCTGTTAAAACGTACTTCAGTAACTAAAAATACCTTTGGACGGATATCATCTTACAGAAAAAGTGTTCTATATATCTATTATAATTGTGGCCATCAAGGAGTACGAGTTTTTCTAAAAACGGCCCTGGCTTTCTTATAAGCTTTATTACGTTTTAAAAGAAACCACAATATTTTCCACTACTTTATAAAAACGGATTCCATTTTCTCCAGTTCTGGCTTCAAGATGTCAAGGGATGGGAAGGACCAGACACAGCATTGTGAGCTCATTAGAGATGGGCATGCAAACAAATATTTCTATTGAGTTCCAGGCAAAATAAAAACATTTTTTTAAAAAAACCTATAGGGTCAACTTGGTTCTGAGTTATTCTTTGCCCCCCCCCCCCCCCGCTCCAAGACATAAATCCAACCTGCCCATCTTGGTTATCAAGATAAGTATGAAAAAACATTTTCTCCAAAGGCAATCATTTTGATTAGTTTCCTCAGATAGCAAGCTGTTCTCAGCAATACAGATTAATCCATTACACAGAATATCCATGGAGATGCTCAGTCATCCAGCTCATGGTTATCCCAAAGGTGGCTTTTTCAGAAGCCAACAGGACGTTGTTTTTCCGTGAAGACGTTTCGCTTCTCATCCAAGAAGCTTCTTCAGTTCTGACTGAATGGTGGAGGGTGGAAGGATTTATATTTCTTGCAGTCCAAATTACATGTTCCTTGCCATTTCTAGTCCCTGCAGAAAGAGTGCTAACCAACAGATCACTGCAAGGGATATAAATCCTTCCATCCTCCACCATTCAGTCAGAACTGAAGAAGCTTCTTGGATGAGAAGCGAAATGTCTTCAAGGAAAAAAAACAGAAGTCCAAAAAGCATCTTTGGGACAGCCAGTACGAGGAAAACCACAAATCAGTTCTCACTTAAATACAATCCCATCAGAACTGGCTAGTACAAGACTGTACTATACAGGTAGAAAACTATATTTTACTATACAAAAATATACAAGGCTGCACATTTTTAAGCTACCACAATAATTTGGGCATTAGTGCAGCTACTTCTTCCAAATGGAACGAATACACAAAATCCATACTTTTGACTGTACCTAGAGCAGTGGTGGCGAACCTTTTTAGGCTCGCGTGCCAAAAAGGGGAGGGCGCGCTTGTGCGCGCTCGCGTGCCCACACCCATTCCCTCCCCCCCACGCATGCGCACAACACCCCCCCATGCTGCCCCCTGCGCATGCGCACACACCCCCACCCCCGCGTAAAGGCTTACCAGAGCCTGGGACGACGAAACCAGCAAACCGGAAGTGCGAAAAAAATGCACTTCCGGTTTGCCGGTGTGCTGTTTTTTGCACTCCGGAGGGTTCAGGGAAGCTCCCTGAAGCTCCGGAATGCAAAAAACTACAAAACGGACAAACCGGAAGTGCACTTTTCCGCACTTTCGGTTTGTTCGTTTTGTAGTTTTTTGCATTCCGGAGCTTCAGGGAGCTTCCCTGAACCCTCCGGAGTGCAAAAAACAGCACACCGGCAAACCGGAAGTGCGTTTTTCCGCACTTCCGGTTTGCCGGTGGGAACCCTCGCGTGCCGGCCGCTATGGCTCCCCGTGCCACCTGTGGCACGCGTGCCATAGGTTCGCCACCACGGACCTAGAGTCTCCTCAGCAAGATGGACGGCACAGAAATAGGCATAGGTATTGAAATAGAAATAGGCATAGAAAACGGGTCATAAAATCAAAATATTCTCAGGGAGAAGCAGGCAGGCAAACCTCTTACCCACAATCTTTAAAAAAACACCTTGACGAAGTCCAGTTATACCTTTTGAAAAAGCACCTTTCGGATACCTTGTTATAAATTTAAAAGGTAAGGTAAAGGTGTCCCCCTGTGGATTTTACTCTGCCAGTCATTGCTGACTTTAGGGGTTGTCCCAAAGGTGCTTTTTCAGGAGGAAACTGGACTTCGATGTTTTTTTCTTTTGAAGATGTTTCGCTTCTCATCCAAGGAGCTTCTTCAGCTCTGACAGGATAGTGGGGAATGGAAGGATTTATATTCCTTGCAGACAGCTGGTCATTTGCATCCTTTTAGAGCAGCGGTTCTCAACCTGTGGGTTGCAACCCCTTTGTGGGTCGAACGACCCTTTCACAGGGGTTGCCTAAGACCATCGGAAAACACATATTTCCGATGGTCTTAGGAACCGAGACACCGCTCCTCTATCCGTCTCCAGGCGGGTCTACCCACATGCAAATAGACTACTGCAAAAAAAAATATCCGTACCATGGGAACTTCTGAGCATGCGCAGAAGCTGAATTTCCAGCACTGAGCATGCGTCGCCATCTTGTTTTTGGGGGGGGGGTTGCAATTTTTTTTAAAAAAAATCAGCACTGCGCATGCATGCGCAAAACGCATGCGTGCCCACGCAGCACAGGGGGAAGCAAACCGGCAGCGAGGTAAGTTAGAACCCACCCCCGAGTTTCCGAATAATTTTATTATTTTATGGTTGGGGGTCACCACAACATGAGGAACTGTATTAAAGGGTCGCGGCATTAGGAAGGTTGAGAACCACTGTTTTAGAGAGTCGTTGAAGCACTTGGAGGTTTATCTGTGTCCTCAGGGTCACCTGAGTAGTGCTAATGGTTCCTGTAGTCTGCATTTTTTTCCCTGTGGAAATCCATTCCTACTCCCACACCATTCAAAGGGTGTCCATCCCAAATTGTACAGCTAAACGTCTGTAGAGATTTTCAGTCCTCCAGGTCATGGTGGACAATCATGACCTGGATGTCTGAGAATCGCTACAGACTTTAGGGGGTGTTGCTCATCCCTGTTTCAAGGCCATTGAGCCAACAGCGTCCAAAGACATTTCTGCGGTCATGTGGCCAGCATGACCTCACGGAGCGCTGTTACCTTCCCACCGAAGTGGTACCTAGTACTGTACAGGCTTAAGGAAACATCAAATGCTTCAAATGGAAATTGCCAACCGCTGGACCAGCCGTAGTCCGATTGCAAGCCTGCTCAAGGGCTGCAAATTTGGAAGGGGGGTGGGGACTGGTGGAATTAGTGCAATAAGGCTGAGGTCTCTCTTGCAATCTCGACTGATGAGTTATTAAGTGTCAGGATGCATTACATGAAGATGGTAGGGGAAGTGAACTGTAAATGGAGCAGAGCATCAGCCTCGGCAATCGTATTTTTAAATGTTACTTTTTTTTAAAAAACACCCCGCCGCGCCTTACCTTTTGTTAATCGGCTTCTCATTTTTTTCGTATGGACGGATGAACCACTTCCCGATCCTGACAAAGTTTTTGTCCATCAGGCATCTGAAAGAAAGGAAGGAGGAAAAGAGTCATTTCACCAACAGAAAAAGGATGCTATCATCCTCGTGGCATTAAACCTTCATCTTTTTCGCATCCCGCTCTGCTTTCCTGCCCTTATGATATTAGCCTTGGTCTCTTATTTGTCTCATGTCATTACTGTCTGTCTGGGTGTCTATTTTAAAAATGGGTTCCCCCCCCTCTACCAACTACTAACAGGCTAATTCTCACATCATCAAAGCAGAGACCCAGCTGGCTATAAATGCTAATTGAAAAATGTTAACTTTTACTGGATTAGTGTGTAAAGCCAGCCTTAAAAAAAAGCAGTAACTGATTAGACAAATATTTTCAAATATTAGTACTTATACAAGATATATTTTGATCAGCTAAGTTGATAGCTCGGTACTGAAACAGTTATTTTGAAGCAATAAAATGTTTGAATTTTAATTAAGTATACCTTAACAGCATTATGTAAAGCTTCAGTAAATGAGACTCATTCACTAACCATTATATTCTCGAGCATCAGAGTCAATAAAAATCAGCAATGTGTCATTATATGCATATTAATAGTTAACCCATTAGCCAGTTGCCTGTTGCTAGGTAGTCAAAATGGAACCACTTAGCATAAATGAGAAAGATCAACAGACTTGAGAACCTGCAAAAAAATAATAATTAATATACACTCCATCCGAGCTCTGCAACACAATTAGATCTAATCAAGTTCAACAGCCATGAAAGAGTGACTTGATTGATTTATCAAGCGGGAACGCGGAACACCAACAAGTGCTAAAATACTGTTTTTATTTTCAGAAGCCGTTCAGCAAATGCAAGCCTTTCACAAGCACTCAAACAGATGTTTCTACCTGGACGGTCCCTAAATCCAGGGTTATCTGAGGTTTATAGTACTGCAGCTCAAATGCAACAGCAACTGACAATTATTTGTTTTGTAATTCCAGTGCAAGAGAGCGATTACAGTCTAATCAAAAGATCAAACCGAGATCAGGAATCCCAAGGTTAACTACTTGGGCTCGGTGGGTAGCCTCATTCAGTTACGATTTGATTTTATCTGGTCAAAAACAGCAGTTGAAGATGCTAAAAATAAGTGGCATGCTGCCATATCTAGCAACAGAGTAAAAAAGGTAGACTTATGATCACAATTGGAAATCAGAATCCCTGTTTTGCTAAGCAAGTGATTATTAAGCTGAGAAAAAGGATTAATAATAATAATAATAATAATAATAATAATAATAATAATAATAATAATAATAACAACAACAACAACAACAACAACAATAACAATAATAATAATAAGTACAGCTAGTCCTCAACTTTACGACAATTGAGCCCAAAATTTCTGTTATTAAGCGAGACATTTGTTAAGTGAGTTTTGCACCATTTTATGACCTCTCTTGCCGCAGTTATTAAGCGAATCAATGCCGTGGTTAAGTTAGTAACAAGGTTGTTAAGTGAATCTTCCTTCCCTGTTGACTTTGCTTGTCAGAAGGTCGTAAAAGGGGATCACGTGACCCGGGGACACTGCAACCGTCATAAGCATGAATCAGTTGCCAAGCATCCAAATTTTGATCACCTGACAATGGAGATGCAGCAACGGTCATAAGTATGAAAAACGATCGTAAGTCATTTTTTCAGTGCCATTGTAACTTCAAACGGTCACTGAATGAACTGTTGTAAATCAAGGGCTGCCTGTACTATTATTACTCTCATTAAAACAAGACTATATGAAGATAGTTAGGGGTCAAAGTAACAAACTGATCAAACAACATGTTAAATCTATTATTGACGCTATGATTAGAAAACGCTAATTTAATTCAAGTTTCCTATTTGTACTTTAAAAAAAAAATCCCAGTCCATTTTACTAACATAAACTGGTGCCATTTCTATATTAATATTGCTCCAAGGGAAGCCAACTCTTCTTCCGGAACAGAAACTACTGTTCAAAGAAGCAAAGAATTCTTATCTAAAAGGCACAAAACTAATTTAAATACAGAAGTAATAGCTGCAAATTTCAGAGAGTCCCACACCGGGAAAATTAGGAGCCAAAAAAAGAGGAAGCATTTCTTAGCCTTCAAATATTTGGGTTTGACAGCAAACAGAAGGCAATCCATCTCTAAAATTAGCAACTTGGGGTGAGTTTTACTCATTCTTTATGAAGTCTATACTATTTTGTATTTTGTATTTGTTTATTTTGTCAAGCATAAATTTATTTTGTCAAGCATAAATAAGCAAAGTACAAACAGTAAAACATGATTGAATATATATATAATATTACAAGCATGAATAAGAGTAGAAGAGGTATGAATATATGGGTACATTAGGACAGGAACGGTAGGCACAATTGTGCGCTTATGCACGCCTCTTACCGACCTCTTAGGAATGGGGTGAGGTCAATGGTAGATAATAAGAGGTTGAAGTTTTTGGGGTTTGGGGAAGAAACTACTGAGTCAGGTAAAGTGTTCCAGGCGTTGACAACTCTGTTGTTGAAGTCGAATTTTTTGCAATCAATCTGGAGCGGTTTACATTAAGTTTGTATCTATTGTGAGCACGTGTATTATTGTGGTTGAAGCTGAAATAGTCGTTAACAGGTAGGACATTGAGGTGGATAATTTTGTGAGCTACACTTAGGTCAGATCGAAGGCGGCGGAGTTCTAAATTTTGAAGTCCCAAAATTTCTAGTCTTGTTTCATAAGGAATTCTGTTGTGAACAGAGGAATGTTCTGGTGAAGTATCGCTGAAGTATTCTCTTCTGGTGAAGTATCGCTGGACATTCTCAATACTGTAGCTCAATACTGTAGCTTGTTTTAAAAAAAAGAGGTTTTGGCAAATTCTGAGATATCAGCCAAAAGGAGGAAACAGTTCATTAGCAAGCAATCAAAACCACGGGGCCTTGCCAGAAAGGAATGCTTGTATCAAACAATGGAAAAAGTTTAATCAAGATGACATGAGGAATCAAGCCTTCACTTTGAAGAATTTCAAGAGGAATTCCAGACTGCTAATTCTCCTGGATTTCCAGGCCCCTAATAACGGCATTGTCTTGGCTAGTGGGATTTGAAGAGAAATTTCTCAGTGTGCTTAATTTTAAGAAGGGGGAAAAAGCTGTTTAAACTGACTCCAACGATCCCATCAGATACCTTTTGTTAGTAGCACAGAAATAAAAACATAGGTAGTCCTCAATTTACAACAGTTCATTTAGTGACCGTTTGAAGTTATAACAGCACTGGGGGGGAAATGACTTATGGCTGTTTTTCACACTTACAACAGTTGCACCTCCTCCATGCTCACATGATCAAAATCCGGATGCTTGGCAACTGGCTCATATTTATGACGGGGGTCCTGTGATCCCTTTTGCGACCTTCTGACAAACGAAGTCAATGGGGGGGAGCCAGATTCACTTAACAACCGTGTTATAACTTAACAACTGCAATGATTCACTTAATATCTGTGGCAAGTAAGGTTGTAAAATGGGGCAAGAGTCACTGAACAAATATCTCACTTAGCAGCACAAATTTTGGGATCAATTGTGGCCGTAACGTACCTGCAACGGATAAGCAAACAAAATAACCAACTAAAAAAGGCAGAAGTAAAAAAATCATAAAATATTCACTCTGTTTCTTTTATACCATTTCTTGTAGGTTCTTTTCAGAGTAGCCAAATATAAATATTATCCGATTAGGAATGTTCTCCAAGTGAACAAAAACTACATAAATGTGCATCCCTCTTACTTTTAAAGACTCCAGATGATTCCTAAAAGAATTGGAGGATGAGGAGCGAATAAAAGAAAAAGAAAAAGTTTGGGATCTTAGATTTTTTGATTAAAAAGGGCTGGCTCCTAAATCTAAAAGGCAGAAACATGTTTAAAACAAACATGTTAAAACATGTTTAAAACATTGGGAGGGGGGGGGATGAACAGTGAATCTGCCAGAGACCCCGGCAGATTAATGGATAAAGTTTAACTGAATGGATAATGGATGGATTCTTTTTTTCTAGGATAAATAATGAGGCGTACTATTCTCTTACGTTACATTGTTTTATCTAGTCCCTGACACAAAGAAAATATTGTCTATCTAGGTATCTATCTCAAATGTTATTGGTATAAAAAGTATCTAAAATGTATTCGTCTCCCTCTTCTCTGCTCCAGGTGTCCAAGTTCACAATGAAATCAACGACGTTGCAATCAAGAATTTAAATGTGTTCACCTATTTAATAATAATAACAACAACAACAACAACAACAACAACAACAACAACAGAGTTGGAAGGGACCTTGGAGGTCTTCTAGTCCAACCCCCTGCTTAGGCAGGAAACCCTACACTACTTCAGACAAATAGTTATCCAACATCTTCTTAAAAACTTCCAGTGTTGGAGCATTCACAACTTCTGGAGGAGGCAAATTGTTCCACAGATTCATTGTTCTAATTGTTCTAATTTAAGAGAGTGCCATCTCTAAAATAAATCTGGTCCTTGACTTACGACAATGGAGCCCAACATTTCTGTTGCCAAGTCGTAACTTTGCGACTTTTGGACTTCCAACTCCCAGAATAAAGTTGAGCTCTAGAAATTGTACATTTGCCACGGTTGGAGACCCCTGTGCTATGGGACGAAAAGGACTTGACAACCTCTGCCTTAGACAAACATCTGTCTCATGCTTCTTTTGGACAAAATAACCAGCTGTGATTGCCAAGACCATCTGTATTCCATTATGTCCTGGTCTGTCTTACAACAACTGTCTTCCTTGCCCCCCCCCCTTCCCCCATTTTTAGTGTTTAAGCTGGAGGGACGAAGATAGAGCGAAAGTGTGTTGCTGTTGTTTGAATGCAGGGAGTTTGGTAAACTTCCTTAATTGAGGTTTCGCAAACATTTAACTTCTGAGCAACCTTCATATGATCCACAAAATTCCCTCCTCGTTTTAAGGTCTTAGTAAAGTAAGTATCTTTTCTCATATGTAGATAAGAAAAAGGAAAAAAACGTTCCTGCGTGTTGCTTTTCCCTATCTCATATTAAAAAGAGAACTGTTCGGCACCTTCCCCCGAAGCAAACTGTGTGTCAGATTACTAAATTCAAATCGGAAATCCAAAGCAACGTTAACAAAGCCGTCGTACACACTCACCTTTCCAACAGGTTGTGGATTGCCTTGAAAAGCAGCGTCCTGCATTCGTATGAAAGCCCGTTCTCCCAAAATCCCTCTTCGATCACTGCAAGAGAGAAAAAAACAGCGGAAGTGTTAGCATTTTCTTTCATTTCTTTATATCTTCCCTTTATTATTTTTATCAATAATTCAAGGTAGCCGGCACATACTGTACCTAATACTCCTCCCTCCTCCTGTTTTTACCACCACAACAACTCTTGATGTGTGCTCGGATAAAAAAGAGGGACTGGCCCTAAGTCACCCCATTGGCTTTCATACCTAAGATGGGACTAGAATTCCCAATCTCCTGGTGATTGGCCCAACGTCACCCAGCCACTTTCAAGCCTAAAGCGGAACTAGAACTCACTGTCTCCTGGTGATCGGCCCAACATCAGCCATCCAGCTTTCATTATAGCATCTTTCTAGAGTTTGTTGGGTAATAAAAACAACTTCAAACAGGGTGAGTTCAGACATTTTTACTTCTATTATTTAAATCCTGAGATCAGAATGGCTAGCCAGTACCATGCTTAATTTCTCATCGCAATTGTATCTATTTCATCTATCTTTCCAAAGATTCACTCTCTTCAATAATACGTGCTCTGATTATTCATATAGTTGCTGTCGATTGTACGAAAATTAAAACATCATCAATCAAAGGAGCAACAGAAGCGGATGAACTGGATGACACAATACTAAGCTCACCTCTGCTATTTACTCGGGGGGATAATTCTGGATCCACTCTCTATCAGAATCCTGGATATATAAAACTGGATTCATCAGACATATGGGGAACAATTACAATTAATCTAAATATTTTGGGACTTGACTCTTCAGCTTCAGAGTGACCAAAAGCTTTCAAAATCCTACCATAATCAACCCTCGGCACATGAATTAACATGAATACAGGTATCTATGGGAATTCCCAGTGATCCAGGTCATGGTTGTCCCAAAAGTGCTTTTTCAAGAGGCAACTGGACTTTCTGGTTTTTCTTTGAATGACCTGGATGGCTGAGAAACTCCATAGACATTTAGCGACGCATTTTGAGATGAACACACTTCGAATGGTGCGGGAGAGAGCCGAAGAAGCTTCTTGGGTAAGAAGCGAAACGTCTTCAAAGAAAAACCCAAGATGCCTCTTCAAAAAGCACCTTTGGGAAATGAACACAAATAGCCCTCGACTTTCAACCAGTTCGCGTCAGAAAACCATGCCCCCTCCAAACATAGAAAAACTCACCAACCCTGCAAAAAACTTTTGACTGACAGATTAGCAGCTTTCTAATTTTTTTAAGGATAGCAGCTAAGCAACCTTTCCTAGCGTCATTTTTGATAGTCCAATTTCCGAACGGCAAAGAAAGAGGTCATGTAGAGATCATGATAACAGATGTATTAAACGTATTAGTAGCAGTTAAGACAATGCAGCCTTTCAATTTTAATTTGGTTTACTTTCCGTTTGTTTTCATTTTAACTTTCATTTGTTTTCATTTCAATCTGTTATGCTGTTTAACAACAACTTTAAAACAACTTTGTTTAAAAACTAAAACTACATGGGGCTACCCTTGAAGAACGTTCGGAGACTGCAGCTAGTGCAGAATGCGGCGGCGCGTGTGGTGATGGGTGTCCCTAGATACACCCATGTGACATCCATCCTTCGTGAACTGCACTGGCTGCCTATAGGTCTCCGAGCGCAATTCAAGGTGTTGGTGATTACCTTTAAAGCCGTACATGGCTTAGGACCAGTTTACCTCCGAGACCGTCTTCTCCAACATATCTCCCTAAGACCGATTAGAAGCCACAGAGTTGGTCTGCTGGTGGTCCCGTCAGCCAATGTCGGCTGGCGGGCCCACGAACGAGGGCCTTCTCTGTGGCAGCACCGGCTCTCTGGAATACACTACCCCCACAAGATCCGCATTATTCCCGCCCTGCCATCCTTCAGAAATGCAGTAAAAACATGGCTTTGTTGACAGGCCTGGGGCCAATGATTTTAATACAACACAGATTACTCTTGGCCCCATGAATCCAGACTATCCCCACTCTACTGGCCTTCCGCAAAGCCATAAAAACATGGCTCTTCTGGCAGGCGGGGTGAAGAAGATCGGATTCCCCCATGAATGAATGGTTTTTAAAATTATGTAATGTTTTTTAAAATTATTATGTATTATTTGTATTGTTCTTTTTCCTACTGTACGCCGCCCTGAGTCCTACGGGATTGGGTGGCCTATAAGAACTTTTAATAATTAAATTAAATTAAATTAAAATGATTTATTGTTTGGGTTTTTAAATTGTGGTTTTTAATGTTTTTTAAAGTTTTAATAATCATTGTTTTAATGTTTTTTATATTTGTTGTTGCATATGAATTTTTATTGTTGTGAGCCGCCCAGAGTCTCTGTGGAGTGGACGGCATACAAATGCAACTGATAAATAAATAAATAAATACCGTATTTTTTGGAGTATAAGACATACCGGAGTATAAGACGCACCTTAGTTTTGGGGGAGGAAAATAGGGGAAAATAATCTGCCTACCAGGTATTCATCTGGCTAGCGTCCTTAGTCTGGTCAGCTTCAGCACATTATTTTATCCCTGGTTAGGACTTAAAAAAAACCTTCTTCTGAGAGAGTAACAATGAAAGAGCCTGCAAGCCGGTAAGAGCTGGGAAGATCGTTAGCACCTGGTTAGGGCTAGAAAAAAACTTATTCGGAGCAAGTAGAGCAATGAAAAAAAGTTCTGCAAAGACTTAGGGCTGGAAAAACATTCTTTGGAGAGAGTAACAATGAAAAAGCCTGCAAGGTAAGAGCTGGGAAGATCTGTTAGCACCTAGTTAAGGCTGGGGGGAAAAAGCTACATTCGAAGTATAAGACGCACCCAAATTTTCAGCCACTTTTAGGGAGGAAAAAGGTGCGTCTTATACTCCGAAAAATACGGTAAATAAAACAGCCAATGAGATTTCACATCCTGCAATAGGGCAAACAGCTGACTTGAAAAGGTAGGATTTGTATGATAAAAATAGCCGGGGCACAAGATTAATGTCCCCACCCTGCAGTGCCACTGGGTTTCCTACCTAATGTGCAGCTGACCTTTAAACAAGCATCTGTATTCACAAAGGAAGAAGTCCAGAGTTAGTCCCATCTACGGCTTCTACATCTCAGATACCTGAATTAATTAAAAGTTATTGTCCTGCACACTGTCTTGCTATTGTCATGCCATTGGCTTGCTGCAGAAAGGCAGGGGAACATACCTTATGGGACACGATTAGTTGCTTGGTCATTAAAAATGACTGAAAATCAATTTCTTCCTCTGTTGTGCTGAAAAGCTTTTTAGACTAAAGTGTGGCGCACGAGATAAGGAAGCAAACAATTACAGATGGAGGCTTTTTCGTACATTTTTTTTAAAAAAAACAAAGCTGGTTTTTTTTTTCTCTCTCTCTCTCTCTATGATGCCCTTTCTTCAGCATTAAAAAAAATCAATCTGAAAATCCAATTCATTGGCAAACGTCTACATTAAATAAATATATCAAAAAATCCAATTACCACAGACTGGAACTAACAGCATTTTATCTCCGGTTGAATTTGTCCATTTAAGTGACAAATGCAAAAGTATCGCGGTGTCCTAGAAACCGACGTACACAAAGCCAACAAAACAGCATTGATTCTGAAATACTGCATTAAGGCCATAAACTATCTAATCAAAGGCGAGGCTATTTGATCTATCATTGTTGCAATACCGCCGATACCCTGCAAATTACGTGTTTGAAGTGCGTTCCGACTCTAAATGGACTTGCTGCTATGGTATGTGAAACGAAGCCCTGTCTACCGCTCACATGTCTTATGCTGCTCTTAGCTAAGGAAGTGTGTCATCCTGTACTATATTCAAACGATGGGAAAAATATCTTTGCCATCCGATCATTATGTATTACATTATCCTGTTTGCTTTGAGGCTATTACAAATGGATGGATGGATGGATGGAGG
>JALIGW010000030.1:3234286-3264286 GCA_023053685.1 Diadophis punctatus similis | reverse complement strand
TAAGAAGAGCAAAAAGCATACACACAAATTCTAGCTTGCGTGAAGAAAGAATTGCTTTGAAGGAACCAGGCAGAGAAATTTCAGCTAAACTGGATCTTTCACATTTCAAGCCACTTCAGACAGCCCTATGTCTGGTGGATGTATGGGATAGGCCAGTATAAATGTTGAAAGCGGGGGGGGGGGGGGATACAACCTAGATACTATATGTAGGCGTGGGAAGTGTGGAGAAAGGTTTCTCACAAACGCGATCCAGGTGACTGATAATTGCAGCATGAAATTATTTAGTGCAACAATAAATGCAGTTCAACTTAAGAGAGAGCCAGTTTGGTCTAGTGGTTAAGGAATTCTAGTCCTGCCTTAGGCATGAAAGCCAACTGGGTGACTCTGGGCCAATCACTAGGAGAATGGGAGTTCTAGTCCTGCCTTATGCATGAAAGCCGGCTGGGTGACTTTGGGCCAATCACCAGGAGATGGTGAGTTCTAGTCCTGTCTTGGCCATGATATTTGGCTGTGTGACTTTGGGCCAAACACCAGGAGGTGGTGAGTTCTAGTCCTGCCTTAACCATGGAAGTTGGCTGGGTGACTTAGGGCCAATCACCAGGAGACTGGGCATTCTAGTCCTGTCTTAGGCATGGAAAGCTGGCTAGGTGACTTTGGGACAGCCCAACTCGCCTCATAAGGTGGACGTCGGGGAGAAAATAGGAGGAAGGTGTGTTGGACATGTTGCCACCTGGAGTTATTTATAAAAACAATAAAGGTGGGATACAAATAAATAAAATAAAAGAGATCTCGGATAAAGTAAGAATTCATATTACTGAGATTTCCTATTCTTCTGCATTATGGGCTGGATGTAAGTGGGCAGATACACTGAAGTGGAGAAGCAAACCATCCTCTCTGTGCTATTAGATAAAAGTCTCCTTCAAGTGGGGCTCTGTTACTGATGACGCTTCTTAACACAACAACACAAACACAATTTCCCCCACTGCTTCCTTCCGGGATGTGTTTTCAACTTCCCAGATTAAACTACGCCATCCCCCCTGGGACTTCTCGCTAGTCGCTCTCGGAGTGCAAACCGAGATCAATCCAAATTAATTTTTAGAGCTCAGCCCAAGTTGTCTTGACACTTGTCATCTAGCCGGACTCGGTGTATTGCGTATCATCTCGTTTTATTTCGAAAAGCTCTTCCCAGTAAAACAGAAAGTTTGCAACACCCGTCGCTTTCTGCTATCATCAAGTCTGAAAAAAAGCAAAATTACCGTATTTTTCAGAGTATAAGATGCACTGGAGTATAAGACGCACCTTAGTTTTGGGGGAGGAAAATAGGGGGGAATTCTGCCTACCAGGTATTCATCTGGCTAGTTCTTAGCCTGGTCAGCTTCAGCACATCAGTTCACTCGCTGGTTTTGAGGTTGGGGATGGTTGGGGCTGTGCTTAAGAGCCGAGGTGGCGCAGTGGTTAAAATGCAGCACAGCAGTTCAGCTGTTCAAATCTCACCGGCTCAAGGTTGACTCAGCCTTCCATCCTTCCGAGGTTGGTAAAATGAGGACCCAGATTGTTGGGGGCAATATGCTGAACTCTGTAAACCGTTTAGAGAGGGCTGTAAAGCACTATGAAGCGGTATATAAATCTAAGTGCTATTGCTATTCTAAAGCACAGCTGATTGTCGGAGGGAGCAGCAATTAGAAAAGCAGGCAATCCACAGAAGATCGCTTAGCTCGTGTTTGGGCTGGAAAAACAGCTTCAAAAGCACAGCTGATCCCCGGAGGGAGCTCCAGTGACTGAAGCAGGCAAAGCGGGGAAGGGGTAAGAGAAGGCAGCAGCTGTCCCGGGTAGCCATTTTGGGCACCGCACGAGCGTTTGGAGGCTGAAAATGCAACGCGCGGAGTCCAAAAACACAAGCCATTGTCAGTGGCAATCTCTGCAGCCAGGAAGAGGACGCGCAGAGGCCGAAGGGTAGGGGCCGGCGAGTTGGTGGGGCTACATTTGGAGTATAAGGCGCACCCAAATTTTCAGCCTCTTTTAGGAGGGAAAAAAAGTGTGCCTTATACTCCGAAAAATACGGTAAGTATACAAGTTCTTGCGGGGGGGGGACGGGGAAGAGTCTGAGGCCATTTCGGGATTGAGGCCGAAGGATCTGCAACGTGCTGCTAGAAAATGCAGGCTGGATGTGCCAAATTCTGCCTTCCGTGAAGTGGAACTCCGACAACTGTTCAAAAGCTTTGAAAAAAAAAAGGAAAGGAAAAAAAAACACTGCCAAATGACAAATGAAGCTTCAGATGAAGCTGTTTGGTCCAACCTGTCCTCTAGGAATATTTCCCGGCATTTTTTTTAATTGATATAGTACCAAGGGGATGGCTGACGCTCTTCATACCTTATCATGGACATTTGGCCAAGCAATCTTGAAACAAAGGGCCTGCTAACCTCTAATATAAAAGCGGCCAGATAAAGACCTTTTTATACCTTCTAAATGCATTCGGTTCTGAACAGGAAGGAAGGTTATTCCATGTATTGTTCTATTTGAGTTTGGATTGTTTTGAGGTCCTTATCTCTTGGCAAGTAAGGATCGATCAGAACAGTGTAAAACAGAGAGACTAAAATTCCCTGGTTTAGACACACACCTGCGCAAGTGAAAGAAAAATGCTGAACCAGCGAGGTCAAAAAGTATTATATCCGTTGCTAAGTGAAACACGCAGCCAGCAGAGGGAGCTAAGCAAGATGAGTTTTAGGATTTGTTAAAAACAAGTCGTCGTTTCACCCACCCACCCGCCCCCCAGGAAGATTGACAACACATTAATAATCCACAGAAAGGGTATTTCAGACAGTCTCTTACAATGCATAAAATTGGTATTTCAAAACCGGACGGCCAAGTCCAGCGAAAATTGGCCAGCCAAGCTATAGGCGAACAGTTAGTAACATTTGTAACCTGGACAAGCAATTTAGAAGATCTACTGTTCATCTCGAGGTATAAGGTTACACAGCCTGAGGATACAGAAAGGTTCGAGGGTGTGGGGGGGAGAAACAGTCCCTTGTTCTGTACTGTAAGGTTTCCTTTTCCTTTTTGGTTGGAAAACGATCTATTTTTATTGCTCAAACGTAATAAAGCCTTCGCCGTTAAAAGAAGAGAACTAACTGTCTGCTGGTCTATTTATACCTTCTGTACATTTTAACCCTTCAGAATTCAGAAGCATGAGAATAATTTTTTTTGGGGGGGCACATCTGAAATTCATGGGCCTAGCACTTTTTCGCTAAAACCCACCCAGAGTGTGGTGGAATGTATTTGTGGGTCTAGGACAACTCGCCGTGGGCCAACGGGCCACGAGACAACTCGCTGCGGGACAGGAGTTACACTAATATCGAAGAAATGGTGAAACAGAGAGACATTAAAGAAAGGATGCCAAAGGAGGGACAAAATGAAATGCACCTGCAGGTAAAAACCACAACAGTCACTTTTTGAAGTCATACTCTAGAACAGGGGGGTCCCCCAAACCCCCGGTCCGTGGACTGGCACCGTTCTGTGGCTTGCCAGCAACCGGGCCATGCAACCAACCAAAACCCCATCTGCGGGATGCAGGCAGCATGCAAAACCACCGCTCCCTTCTGGTCTGCAGAAAACCCTTTCTCCATGGAACTGGCCCCTGGTGTTGTAGAAGGTGTGACCACCAGTGAACCACTATCTCTAACAACATCCAGTTGACACTTGTTGTTGTTGTTGTTGTTAGTTGCGAAGTCGCATCCGACCCATCGCGACCCCATGGACAACGTTCCTCCAGGCCTTCCTGTCCTCTACCATCCTCTGCAGTCCATTTAAGCTCACGCTGACTGCTTCAGTGACTCCATCCAGCCACCTCGTTCTCTGTCGTCCCCTTCTTCTTTTGCCCTCAATCTTTCCCAGCATTAGGCTCTTCTCCAGTGAGTCCTTCCTTCTCATTAGGTGGCCAAAATATTTGAGTTTCATCTTCAGGGTCTGGCCTTCTAAAGAGCAGTCAGGATTGATCTCCTCTAGGACCGACCGGTTGGATCGCCTTGCAGTCCAAGGGACTCGCAGGAGTCTTCTCCAGCACCGTAGTTCAAAGGCCTCCATTCTTTGGCGCTCAGCCAAACACTTAGGACTCACTTAAAGTCTGGAGAGTCCACAGAAACAAATGACGATGTGCAGAAAGTAATTGCATTTCTCTAATGGGACACACGTGCAAAGGGTGTACCATGGTTGTGTGCATGCTGCAGGTTAACAGAGCGCCTTTACAATATGAAAGCTGAAGTTTTATAGCCCCCATATATTTACATGCACGCTGGCAAAGATGACTGAATTTTTGGAAACTGAACAACCGTGGCAAAAGAAAGCAAAGTCGCTACCAATATTAACAGACGCCTTGGGTGCAATCCCAAAACAATGGGGGAGAGAACTCCTTGAGTATTATCGGCGTTGACAAACTCACCATCGGTCAATAGCAAATGGCAGCTTTCCTTGGAACAGCTTAAATCTTGCAATGATACTTTAACATCAACGACCAAAACTAGTCCTTGGGAAGGACTTGCTAGGTTGATAAAAATGCTAAATCCAATCTAAACATCTGGCTGGTTATGTGACTAACCATAATACAGCCATAATAATAATGCATGGAAAGGACTCAATAGGTGGCTAAAAATGCCAAATTCAGCCTAAACATCTGGCTGGCTATGCGCTCTACATGGGGCTACCCTTGAAGAGTATCCGGCGACTGCAACTGGTGCAAAATGCAGCTGCGCGAGCTGTGGTGGGTGTACCTAGATACACCCACGTAACACCTATCCTCCGCCAGCTGCATTGGTTGCCCATTAGTCTCCGGATCCAATTTAAGGTGTTGGTCGTTACTTTTAAAGCCCTACATGGCTCAGGGCCAGGTTATCTTCGGGACCGCATCCTGCCGCATACCTCCCTACGACCGGTTAGAGCCCACAGAGTCGGCCTCCTCCAGGTCCCGTCGACCAAACAACGTCGGCTGGCGGGGCCAAGGGGGAGGGCCTTCTCTGTGGGAGCTCCCTCCCTGTGGAACCAACTTCCTCCAGAGATCAGGACCATCCCCACCCTACTGGCCTTCCGGAAAGCAATAAAAACCTGGCTCTTCCGGCAGGCGGGGTGAATGAGATACTCTTTTAACTTTTGTATTTTCTGTATTTTAATTATTGCATTTTGTGTTGTCATATATTTTAATGATAGTTTTTATTTTGTAATGGATCTAATATGTTGTGAGCCGCCCTGAGTCCCTAGGGATTGGGCGGCATAAAAATCCATCAAAATAAATAAAATAAAATAAAACCAACCAAACTACATCTTACTGAATCGTGCAATTAGCCTATCTAGCTGAATACTTATACCCCAAATGGCTACTAATGGCATTCCAGGATTTCAAAGTTTCAAAACCTATATTCAGTGCTACACTGTGACCTTTCTTGTATTCCAATTGTTGCATTATTTCAACCGATAAGACTTCCACCCTGCCTTCCCAGTGACTTGTCTGAATTCATATTTTACGACACGTGAAGATTTGCAAAATAAGAAATTAAAACAGAGTGACGAAGGCAAAAAAAAGGCTGGCTGAAAGTTGAAAATACTGATGCACACACACTGCAAGCGTGAACAATAAACTGAAGAAGGAAATGTTACATGCAGCTAAGGCATAATTTCCCCCATTTTCCATGGCAACCAGACCTGAATCAGAAACTCAACAGACACATCATATGCGTTTGCAGAGCACGGCTGAAATAACTTATAAATATACAAAGATGAACAAGGTGTCTTTTCATTTTCCCTCTGTAGGGCAGGACAATAAGCGCTTAGATCCTAGATACATCTAATTTCCCCAAACCTCCAACTGGGGAGAAAAAAGACCTATACGTAGAACAATCCATATTTAGTATTTATATCCCGCCTTACTTCAGAGTAGCTAACATTTAAATAAAAAACTTGTGAAATTGCAATATGAATTATCACAGACATATAATAATGGTGAAACGGGGATAAAAAGCAATTGACATGAAAAACAATCCATATTATAGCTCTTCACATGCTCTCTCGCAGAACTCAGTCTTCAAAAGATAGGAGTGAGGGGACTATACAGATTTTAGGAGATTGTGTGTTCCAGAAATAGGTATTTTATTTATTTATTTTGTCAAGTGCCTGTTAGTAATATACATAGATATAACATTGTTTATATACATAAGATGGGTACTGAGAAGATGGGTATGCAGTTGAAAAAGATCTGTCTCCATATAACCCAGGCCTTGAACTGTTCAAGGGGAGGAATTGGGGAGGGGGAGGAGAAAGAAAGCGGAGAATAAATAAATAGATAAGACAGATACAAAGAGGTCATAGATGATAGAGACAGGGAGAGAGGATGGATGGATGGATGGATGGATGGATGGATGGATGGATGGATGGATGGATGGATGGATGGATGGATGGATGGAAAGATAAACAGACTAATAGATAAGATGATAATGATAATATATAATAGCTAGATGATAAATGATAGATAAGTCAGATAGATGATAGATAGATAATAGCTAGATGGTAGATAGATAATATATAGATAAAAGAGATGATCTGGAGACAGAGATGATAGAGAGACAGAAAGGAAGGAGGGAAAGAGAGAGAGAGAGAGAGAGAGAGAGAGAGAGAGAGAGAGAGAGAGAGAGAGAGAGAGAGAGAGAGAGAGAGAGGGAGGGAGGGAGGGAGGGAAGTGACAAACATTTAACAATAGCTCAATCAATAAGGAGTTTGACAACCCAGCTAATGTAGATGGAAAATATATTTATGTTCATAATGGAAGGAAGGAAGGAAGGAAGGAAGGAAGGAAGGAAGGAAAGAAGGAAGGAAGGAAGGAAGGAAGGAAGGAAGGAAGGAAGGAAGGAAGGAAGGAAGGGATAGAGACAGATTGAGATAGAGACTGACTGGCAGGCAGGCAGGCAGACAAACATAGAGACAGGGACAAAAAAAACCTCTCAAGAACTTAAGCCAGCCATCTAACCCAAGTAAAGTTTGAGCCATTAGACTAAAGGGAGCAGGGGGAGAAGTCTTTTACTACAAGCTTGTTCCTAAGGCTTTTTAAGAAAACGCTTGCTAATTGCTACCGCTTCTATCCCTGCTGCCCCACACACTTTCCTTTCCCTTTCCTGCAAATACATTTAGTCACAAAAGAACACATCAGATCCAATCGACAATAAGGATGACAGAAATTGGAGACCAGCCAGCTCTGAAATGATCATACAAAAACACAGATGTCCTGGTGTTATTATTCCCCACAAATTCTGATATCTTCTGTCCTATGCAATTGGCAAGAACATTCTGCGAACTCTAACAATTCCACCCCCCCCCCCCAAAAAAAATTTTTTGAACGAACTCCGCACGGTCAGGTCGTAGACAAAAAAAAAATCCTTCCTTCAACCATTTCAGATTCTACACACAATGAAATTACAGATGGCATCTTAAAAGCACGATAATGTTGACATAAATCAAAGTGATATCCCCATTCTATATTAACTTTCAGAGGCAGGTTCTAAAATCCTCCGTGTGATACAAGCTCAACATTTCAAAGTTGGGTTTAATGTCACCATTTTCCTAAGACACCATATTGCACTTCCAGCTTGCTTAGATATTAAGACAATTGCATTACATTAAATTAATGTAAAATTACATTAAAACTAATACTGGTAGTCCTCAACTTATGACTACAATCGAGCCCAAAATCTCTGTTGTTAGGTGGGACATTTGTTAAGTGAGCTTTGCCCTTTCTTATGACCTTTCTTGCCCCCGTTGTTAAGTGAATCACTGCAGTCGTTAAGTTAGTTAACACGGTTGTGAAGTGAATCTGGCTTCCTCATTTGCTGGTCAGAAGGTCACAAAAGGGGATCTTGGGACATAGCAACGGTCGTAAGTAGGAGTTCAGTTGCCAGGTGTCTGAATTTTGATCAAGTGACCGCGGGGATGCTGTTACAGGTTGTAAGTGTGGAAAATGGCCGTAAGTCACTTTTTTCAGTGCCGCTGTGTCTCTGCAACGGTCACTAAATGAACAGTTGTAAGTTGAGGACTACCTGTATAAACTATGAAGAGTGATACTGGCTCTGGAATGCAGGGTTCCTGGTCCCATAGCAGGGCTGCCTAAAAAGGACAACATTCAATGCAGTTCAAAAAGAAAATGAATTTGTAGTTCAGAGGGATCTTTTTGACCTTGCTACCTGCAGATTCCCAAGAGCGAAAGAGCTGAAAAATAAGCAATCCAAGGAAGACCTCTTGTCTTGCCAGAGTGTGCTACAAATTGCCCAAGGGAAGTGAGCATCATGTAGATAGTGAACTTAAAAGTACCGTATTTTTCAGAGTATAAGACGCACCTTTCTCCCCCCCCCCTAAAAGAGGCTGAAAATTTGGGTGCGTCTTATACTTTTAGTAGCTTTTGCGAAGCTTTTTTTCCCCAGCCCTAACGAGGTGCTAACTATCTTCCCAGCTTGCAGGATTTTTTCATTGCTACTTCCCTCCAAAGAAGTTTTTCCCCAGCCCTAAGTCTTTGCAGGCTTGTTTCCATTGCTACACCCTCCGAAGAAGATTTTTTCAGCCCTAACCAGGGGATAAAATAATGTGCTGAAGTTGACCAGACTAAGGATGCTAGCCAGATGAATACCTGGTAGGTAGATTTTTTCCCCCTATTTTCCTCCCCCAAAACTAAGGTGCGTCTTATACTCCGGTGCGTTTTTTACACCGAAAAATACGGTATATCCTGGAAAGTGAGAAAGCTGGATGTAACAGACGAATACATTGTACCCGCTGCCCATGGACGTCTCTAAATTCTACAGTGATGATTCTAAAATATTAATTTTGAGTCAGTTCAATGTACAGAACTTGGTAGGTTTCATACTGAAGGACTGCTGTAAATAAACCCTTCATTTCTTGTAATAATGTTATATAGTATATAGCATATATATATAATGTTACATAGTATAATATACAGTATATTTATTATCTTATGTCATATGCTATGTTGCTGTAGTTAGCATATTACAGTATATTATTTTGTATTATTAAGTTTACCTTATTGTCACTGCACCTCGTACGAAATTAAATGCTATCTTCAGTGTACATTATACATTATACGTATAAAAACATTATACATATAAAAATTATATCCATATTGCATATTATATTTATTTTATTCTTTATTTTATTTTAGGAAATTTATATTGCCGCCTATTCGCACATGGCGACTCAAGGCGGCTTACAAGAATATAAAAAAACATATTAAAAAAACATATAAAATATATTAAAAAAGAATAAAAAAACATCATATAAAAAACAATAAACTAATAAGACAGAGAATCATATAATAAAATAATGAAATAATAACCCCCTACACCACGTCACGGCGACAACACCTCACACGAGCCATTTAATGGGCTCCATCCTGCCCTGCTTTCCCCAGGCCCACTGGCAGAACCAGGTCTTCAGCGCCTTCTGAAAGAGTGTTTATCTATCTATAAAAATGGCTGTATGTATGTATGTATGTATGTATGTTCCTGCATAACTCTGGAACGCCTCGAGCAATTTCAACCAAACTTGGTACACGTATGACTTACTATCTGGCGAAAAATACTGTGGGGGTAAGACACCACTAGCACCCCTAGGGGTGGCCTGTGTTCCCAGGATCGTCCTTCATCCCAACTCAGGCCTAGGCTTCCCTCACACAGTAGGCCTACGAAGTGAAGGGAGCCTGATTAGGCCGGTACAGAGGGCTTTGATTAAGCGCACCATGGCCGAAGCGGATCGCCCACCCGCACCTCACCGTGGCGGCCAATCTCACAGGGAACAGCTTTGGCCTGTGTTCCCAGAATCGTCCTTCGCCCCAACTCATCACGCGAAGGACGGGTCCACCCCAACCTAGGCGAAACAGGTATGGAGGCCAGAGAGGAGACCCAGCCTATTTCAGCAGGGGTGGAGGGGGCGCAGCATGGGCCAGCTCAGGGATGTGTGTTCCAGTCCCAGGCCCAGTTTGAGGAAATGGTAAAACGGGTGGTGGCAGAAGCAAGGGGGCGCTTCTAAATCCCCCAGCTGTCCATTGGTTCCGTAGCTGGGATTTGAACAAGGTCCTTATACTTTTAAAACCTTGTAAGTAAAATTGCTTTGATTTGACACTATAGATATAATTCATTCCTTTTCCTATCTAATACAAGATTGGGATAAATAAATACCCGGGCAACGCTGGGTAATCAGCTAGTATAGTATAGTATATTATAGAAGGTAGGTAAAATGAGAACCCAGATTTATTTAAATTTATTTAAATGGATTTCTATGCCGCCCAACTCCCAGGGGACTCTTGTTTGTTGAGGGCAATATAAATATACATTGCTTACTGGTGTAAACCGCTTAGAGAGTGCTTGCACTGTGAGGCGGTATATAAATCTCACAAATAAATAAATAAATAAATAAATAAATAAATAAATAAATAAATAAATAAATAAATAAATAAATAAATAAATAAATAAATAAATAAATAAATAAATAAATAAATAAATAAATAAATAAATTGTATTATATCCATTTTGCTATTAACACCTATTCTCTCTCATGCCTTTAAAATTTTTAATGCCTTTTTATAAATATATTGTTTACTCTTAAGACACCACCCAGAATCACTCTTTGTGAGATGGGCGGCCGTATAAATTTTCTATATGAATAAATATTGTGAAAACCAGTCTTCCACTGTATGCAGCCCACTATTTGTTCATCCTGCGTTGTTTCTCTCGCTACAAAGACAATATCCTAAACGCCTGGAAACAAAGACTTGGAAGAGTCAAGCCGATCATTTTATCTGTGTTTTCTTTCTTTTTTAAAAAAAAAAAAAACCTTTACAGGGATTTAATTGAAATCAGAATCGACACAGCTATCCCCCACAGTCCTGGTGTTGCCCTAAGGTGAAATCTGTGTTCCGAATGACCATAGAACCCTTGTCATTACGCATTAGCCTCAGATAAAGAGTCAACCAGCATCTCATCTTTTCGTACTTGCCCGGAGCCATGGCTTCCTGTTGCTCACAGTCAAATTGGTCACATTCGATAGGCATACCTACATTTTTACTGACCATGCGCAATGAGGAATCCCTGGCATCCTTTTGTTGGGGGGGGAGGGGGTTGGGTCTACATGAGAAACACGCCAAACGTTGCCTATAAATCCAAGACTTACCTATCAATTTAACGACAGGGGACATTACAACCAAGAGAACATCTTCACACAAAGAAGAGGTTCCTCTGAAGGGCCTTCCGCATCCATACTGCCGTGTGCTTTGATTTTAATAGCATTCAGATGTAGGAGGGGAGGGCGGTCAGAGCTGGAGGGCGGAGTTAAGCGAGTCATAAGCCTAGAGTCATTACGTTCTCACAAATGGACCAACCCCTCTTGAATTCCGTTGACTCTTATCTAGCGTTAATTTAGTACCGAATGTTAGTTGACTAGATTCATGTGTTATAAGCTTGAGCAATAAATCTCCTTAACAGCAACTTAGCGTTGGTCCTGATTTTGTTTTTGGGGTTTTTTGAACCATACATCAGACCTCAAACCAACCACTGGCTTTTTAACTGGCCTCTGTTAACATTTTAATTTCATGCAGGGTCTCTTCTATGCCCTTTCAGGAAGCCCTATATCATTCTCACCAGCCCCCTAATCTTGGAGACCTAATGGGGGGTGTTCCATGCTGGAAGTAGCTGCTGGATTGATGGCAGACTTCAACACACACACACACACACACACACACACACACACACACACACACACACACACACACACACACACACACACACTTGCTCTCCACCCATCCATCTTGTTATCGTATTGATCTATTCTCCATATTTTCTTTTCCATTGATTATTTTATCGTGCTACTATTTTACTTCTGTTTTGTTTACCCTTTTTTTATTTCTTCCCTTTTTATTGTAGTAAGCCAGCTAGAGCAGCCTCATGGCGAAAATAGGTGGAAA
The DNA here is from genome assembly GCA_023053685.1 of Diadophis punctatus similis. Taxonomy (NCBI): domain Eukaryota; kingdom Metazoa; phylum Chordata; class Lepidosauria; order Squamata; family Dipsadidae; genus Diadophis; species Diadophis punctatus. Next base: position 3,252,290 of record JALIGW010000030.1, on the reverse strand, counting down.
ATAAATTTAACAAACAAACAAATAAATAATCCATGGACTATCACAGATCTCTAGGTCTTCGCAGCTAGAAGATCTAAAGATCTCATGTGATCAGAAATAGGGATCAGTTCTTCCTTCTTGCCGAATCTTGCAAGCACATTCCTTGTGTGCACACAGTAGTCCTCGATTTATAACAGTTCATTTAGTGACCGTTCAAAGTTACAATGGCACCGAAAAAAGTGACTTTTTTCACTTTTTCACGCTTACCACCTTTGTAGCATCCCCATGATCACGTCATCAAAATTCAGACTGGTTCATACTTATGACCGTTGCTGTATCCCACGGTCGGGTGATCCCATTTTGCAACCTTTTGACAAGCAAAATCAATGGGGAAGCCAGATTCACTTAACCACCATGTTACTAACTTATCAACTGTGGCGATTCGCCAAATGGGGGCAAAAGCTCACTTGACAAATGTCTCATTGAACAACATGAATTTTGGGCTCAATTGTGGTCGTAAGTCAAGGGCTATCTGTACTAGCAATAGCAGCACCTAGACTTATATACTGCTTCACAGAGCTTTACAGCCCTCTCTAAGCGGTTTATTGCCCCCAACAATCTGGCTCCTCATTTTACCGACCTCGGAAGGATGGAAGGATGACTCAACCTTGAGCTGGTCAGGATCGAACTCCTGGCAGTGGGCAGAGTCAGCCTGCAGTGCTGCATTCTAACCCCTGCGCCATCAGGGATCCTGATACTACCGGTAACCGAGGTGTATATGAATTGAAATGCCACTGAAATATGACAACATTTTTTTGAATCATGGCTATCGTTTCCGCCCCAGGACATTTTTCTTCAGAAGAATACAATGAGGCAGACTTTACTAATATGTTGAATGTGAAAAGCAAGGGGAACTGAAGCATGTAATTCAATAATTGCAGACTAAATATTTCAACATAAACTTGGAAAGGTCCTTCCGTTCCAAGCATTGCATTTTGTTTGGTTGTATACAACTTCTCCGAAGAAATGAAACTCTCTGCCAAGCCAGTGTGTTGAATACAGAAGCTTTTAAACTACAGGCTCATGTTACTGGCAGTCCTCAACGTACAACCGTTAACGGAGCCTGGAACTTCCATTGTATCTCATGATAGTCATAAGTCAAGGCACCCGTGTGACCAATGCTATTTGATGACCTTTTTTTTAACAGTAGGAGTTAAGCGAAATGCTGCAGTCATTAACCCATTTTCTGTAATGGGCCGTTTTTCGTCAGAAAAATACATCGTAATTCAATGTCTGCCCTTTTTAGCAAGAGGCAGTCTGTTCATAAGTACGAGCCATCCAGCTGTCCGTAAGCCGGAAGTTCTTAACCCAGGAACTGCCCATAGTCACACATGCTGAAGCTTGCTCAGAGAGATAATACATTTTTTGGGTGGAAGTCTTCCAAGAATTTCAACCCTCTAGATCAGTGATGGCGAACCTTTTTTTCCTCGGGTGCCGAAATAGGGTGTGTGCGTGCTATTGCATGCGTGTGCGTGCCCACACCCATAACTCAAAGCCCCTCACTTGCTCCACCCTCCTGCACATGCGTACGCGACCCCCCCCACTCCCCCATTTCCCGACTTCTAGTGGGCCCGGTGGGCCCATTTTTCACCCTCCCCAGGCTCCAGAGGCTTTCTTGGAGCTTGGGGAGGGCAAAAACGCTCCCCCCTGCCACCCTGGAGGCCCTCTGGAGGCCGAAATTGCCCTCCCAGAGCATCCACGCGAGCCAAAAATCAACTGGCGGGCACGCACATGCGCACTGGAGCTGAGTTAGGGCAACGGCTCGCATGCCAGCAGATATGGCTCTGCGTGCCACCTGTGGCACCCGTGCCATAGGTTCGCCATCACTGCTCTAGATGTAAGTCTTCCATAGGTTTAAAAAGAAAAAATGGATTGGCAAGAAATGTTCAAAGGAAGGCGTCAATTCGGTGTTGAGAATGCACAGCTTTTAAGTCAAAAAGGTTAATTTCTCCTTTTGCTATCAATCAAGGTTTTAGTTTTTTTTAAATTTATTAATGTGAGTGCCTATGTACGTATTACAGGATTTATACGCCACTCCAATCAACGTAACTCTGAGTGATGTACATACCAGTAATTGGATTGAAGCACAATTACAGCTAAGACTGAGCAAAACCAATTAAGATAAAAACAAACAAAACAATCGCTACTGACATCACTAATTCTCTCATATTCCTTGGTGCCGCAAATTTCAGGAGCCTGTTCCAACTATTCTTGCCATTCCCCTTAGTTCTTCAGGGGAGCTGGGTTTTAACGGATGTATGGCTCTTTCAAATGCTAACCAGGAAGTGGGTGACCTTAATTCAGAGGGCACTCACTTCCAAAGGAAAGAGACTGGATGAGAGAAGTCCTTGGCCTCAGAGTGGCCACCCTCAATGTTTTACAGAACTTAGAACTAGGAATAACTTTATTGTCACTTTAAATGTACACTAATCGGCACACATTAAAATGAAATGTTCGATACTCCAGCTATGAGACGACAAAGGTATCAGTGAGTCTACTTTCCCAGGAGTGGCAAACAAGATGGAGCTGTGAAGCAGCCTTCCTGGCCACAGCTCCATCTGCTCTCCCAACAGGAGCCAGGAGTCCAAGGAAAATCTGTAGCAGCTTTTATAGTGATGCCTACACACTGTACAATCCTCTAAAAAACCCTTCTTTCCCTTCTGCCAATATCAGAATGTGTCACTAGCTAGAGGCATATTTGCTAAGGATTTACTGTCTGTGAAGATATTTATATAGGAGACAGCCGTAATACCTCATGGAAAGCAATTCTGGAGCTCGCATCTGAAGAGCCTTGAAAGAGCCTTTTATTCACAGGAAAGTGTCAACCTCCAGCCTCCTTCCTACATCTAAAGCTCTAGAGAATTCCCCCGTCTTCTGGATCTCGTTTATAACGCGTAACGGGCTGAAAGGGAAGGCAGGGACTGAACTGACACCGCATTATTCCCAATGGAAGCATCGCTGCTGTATATTTGAAGAGCAGAAAGCTGGAAACAAATCTGAAAAGAACATTGCTTCCCACAAAAAAAAAAGGAACGGTAGTTAAAGCCCATCAGATAGGGAAGTTGTGCCAAGTTAGACTCAGGAATGGGAATTCTGGAAGCTACCAATTCAGTCTGGAACTGGGTATGTCTAGTTTAATGAAAAGAAGGACTAGGGGAGACATGATAGCAGTGTTCCAATATCTCAGGGGCTGCCCCAAAGAAGAGGGAGTCAAGCTATTCTCCAAAGCACCTGAGGGCAGGACAAGAAGCAGTGGAGAGAAGCAACCTAACACTAAGGAGAAATTTCCTGACAGTGGGAAGAATTAATCAGTGGAACAACTTGCCTCCAGAAGTTGTGGGTGCTCCAACACTGGAAGTTTTTAAGAAGAGATTGGATAACCATTTGTCTGAAGTGGTGTAGGGTTTCCTGCCTAAGCAGGGGGTTGGACTAAAGACCTCCAAGGTCCCTTCCAACTCTGTTACTCTATTCTACTCTATTCTATTCTATTCTATTCTATTCTATTCTATTCTATTCTATTCTATTCTATTCTATTCTATTCTATTCTATTCTATTCTACTCTACTCTACTCTACTCTACTCTACTCTACTCTACTCTACTCTACTCTACTCTCTATTCTCTATTCTATTATTATTATTATGAGTCCATGAAGTTCAACAATATCTTCATTACATGCCCTACCTGGGAAGGGGGCACGATGGCTCACAGTGAAAGAAGCTGAACTTGTCAGCTGGAGAGCTGACAGACTAGGTTCGAGACCCGAGTGCCACGTGATGGGGTGAGTTCCCATCACTTGCTCCAGCTCCTGCCAACCTACCAGTTCGAAAGCATGCAAATGCGAGAAGATAAATAGGTACCACTTCAGTGGGAAGGTAACAGCGTGCCGTGTACCTCAGCATATAGTCATGCTTGTGGCATGACCACAGAAGCGCCTTCGGACAACGTTGGCTTCCTCCTAAGAAATGGAGATGAGCAGCGCCCCCTAGAGGCAGAAATGCCTGGAGAGAGGAAAGCTTTACCTTTAATGCCCTACACCTGGGCATATCAGACATGAAATGAGGACTTCCTCCATCAAGGGCGACTCTCAATCAAGAATTAAAACAATATCAGTCATAAAACAACATAGAAACCATATTAATCATGAGACTGAGATGAGCAGCATATAAATTCGATAAATGAACACGTTTTCCTTAAGCAATATTTTACTTATTTTTCTTTGATTCATGCTAACGGCGTGAATCCAGCTCTTACACAACAACTGGTGTGCGACTGCTCAGCAAACACACTTTTATTTAGTAAACATTCTACCCATTTAACTAGGGATGTCTTGCCGCTAGTCACCAAACATTTTTTTCTTTCACTTCCTATAAAAATCACAGCGAAATATCAAGCTTGCTGATTTAATTATTAATGTTTTTTTTAATTTCTGCATAGCGCCTCATTTTAAACTGTTTTGGGGTTACAGAAACAAATGTGACCTTTAGCTCCTCTATAACTAAAAACAGTTAATTATCTCGAAGGGTTTTTTTTTTAAAAAAAATACAAGGCGGAAAATTGATGTTAACAACTTGCGGAATAAATTCCACAAAAACCACTGGACGCAATTCTAGAAAAAAAAAGATAAGAATGTTCAATTAGCTCCTTGAATTCAACAGATTGTTATTGTTACATTGCAAGAGCCAAGGTTCTATGCAATACTACTTTCTTAACAATGAAAATGTCTTTTTCTTTTCTTTTGTTTTTTTAACAGCTTTGTAAACAAAGCCAATTTCTGTTTAGGATTCTTTAGAATAGAAATACACAGTCTGAAACTTTCAGAAGTGTCTATGCCTTCAAGAATACTCTAGAACCGTGATGGCAAACCTATGGCATGTGTGCCAGAGGTGGCACGCAGAGCCCTCTCTGTGGGCACGCCCGCCATTGCCAGCTACTGTTCTGATTTCGGGCGCACACATGCGCGCCGGCCAGTTGAAAAACGACAAAAAAAACCAGGCCGTTTTCCGGGCCATTTTCAGTCTGTTTTTCGGGCCAAAACGGCTTCGGGCGCTCCGGTGCACACACATGCACGTGCATGCACGCACGTTCTGGTTTGGACACTTGGTGCCAAAAAGATTCGCCATCACTGCTCTAGAATAATCATATCTACTTTTCAACCTGCAGGCTGCACTCAACCCTGGACAGCTAGTAAATGCAGCCCCACAAGATCGTAAGCTTTTAAAATTACGTGGTTTATATACATTAACTAAGTTCTATCATTTGTGTGTGGCCCAAGACAATTCCTCTTCGCTCAGTGCAGCCCAGGCAAGCCAAAAGGTTGGAGACCTATGCTCTACAGTCCTCTATTTTTTATATCTTGTGGGGCCACATTCAAGTGATCGTATCTGCATGATCTTCTAATGGAGCACAAGAAATCACTCAAAGGAATTCCAGTCCTACCAAAAAAAAAAAAAAAGCAGAGTTGTCTTTCTCCCTTAGCATTTGCCACTTTTGAAAATGTCAGGAAATACCTGCACATAAATCCCAGTGAAAGGGGAGGCGAAACCCACTAGGAGCATAGAAATGGCCACCCGGGTTTGGGGGGGATGACAGATAATACAGAAACAGATTAACAGTGTTGGAAGGGACCTTGTAGGTCATCTAGTCCAACCCCCTGCCCAAGCAGGGCACCCTACATCATTTCTGACAGATGGCAGTCCAGTCTCTTCTTGAAAGCTTCCAGTGATGAAGCTCCCACAACTTCTGAAGGCAACTTCTGTTCCATTGCTTGATTGTTCTCACTGTCAGAAAATGTCTCCTTATTTCCAGGTTGAATCTCTCCTTGATCAGTTTCCATCCATGATTCCTTGTCTGGCCTTCGGGTGCTTTGGAAAACAGCTTGACCCGCTCCTCTCTGTGGCAGCCCCTCAAATATTGGAAGACTGCTATCCTGTCTCCCCTGGTCCTTCTCTTCACTAGACTAGCCATGCCCAGTTCCTGCAACCGTTCATCGTATGTTTTAGCCTCCAGTCCCCTCATCACCCTGGTTGCTCTTCTCTGCACCCTTTCTAGAGCAGGGGTCCCCAAACTTGGCAACTTTAAGACTTGTGGACTTCAACTCCCAGAATTCTCCAGCCAGCTATTTTTTAAAGTTGCCAAGTTTGAAGACCTCTGTTCTAGAGTCTCAACATCTTTTTTACAGTGTGGTGACCAAAACTGGATGGAGTACTCTAGGTGCGGTCTTACTAAGGCTTTATAGAGTGGTATTAGTACCTCCCATGATCTTGATTGTATCCCTCTGTTAATGCAATTTAGGATTGCATTGGCTAAAATTGGGTCTCTGTGACTGCCCTGACCGTTCCATTTAAATCCAAAGCCAAATGAGCTACTAAGGTCCCTGGGCCAAATCCCCAAAGAAAACACTACTGGTTGTAACAGATTTTAATCATCGACAAGGCTTTAAAAGGCGTTACTGTCAAGAAGAAAGCTTTTCTTCTCGACAGAAATCAGTAAAATGCCTCCTGAACGCAGCAAGAAGAGACGCCTGTTCAGTCTTACAATGGGAGCCTCCGCGGAGCAACGCAAGGGCCAACCAAAGGTCATATTTCTCACCCCATTCACGAGCCTCTATTCATTTTCTCATGCCTGCCATAATGTGAGTGATGCCATTTCTCCCCTTTTCACACAAATTGTCAAGTACGCTATAAAGCCAGCCACACACACACACACACACACACACACACACACACACACACACACACACACACACACACACACAAAGCTGCTGCAATTTACTACTGCCACTAATAGTCACACGGTCCCTGTTCAAAATGACAGGTAATCCTCAACTTACAACAGTTCGCTCAGTGACCGTTCAAAGTTACGGCACTGAAAAAAAGGGACTTATGACCGCTTTTCACACTTAGGACCGTGGCAGCTTCCCCCATGGTCACATGATTTGCATTCGGATGATTGACCACTGTCTCGCATTTATGACGGTTGCAGTGTCCCCGGGGTCACGTGATCCCCTTTTGCAACCTTTTGACGAGCCAAGTCCATGGGGAAGCCAGATTCACTTAACAACCGTGTTCCTAACTTCGACAACTGCACTGATTCACTTAACAAACGGGGCAAGAAAAGTCGTAAAAGCGGGGCAAAAACTCACTTAGCGAATGTCTCGCTTAGCAACATAAATTCTGGGGTCAATTGTGGTCGTAGGTTGAGGATTACCTGTACATTCGCAAACACTGATATCAGGCCATTATAAACTCCTCAGTTGTATAAGTGCTCTTACTGCACTGTGTACAGGCACACACGTATACACACACACACACACACACACACAGCCAAGACTGAGCTATATAAAAAAGAATCTACCAATCTGCAGCAACAAGTCTAAATATAACAACTCTACTTAACGGTTGCCAAGTGAAATTTCTGCATTGGAATGTAAGATTTAGACCCCAAGTAAAATAGTCACTAATACACATAAATTACAGATCATTCCAAAGACATACTCGTGTTTTCAAAGTAAGATCAAGGGTTTTAAACACACACACACACACACACACACACACACACACACACACACACACACACACGTTAAATCCATTTAGAGAATCAAAAGGTGCTCTACTCCAGTTATCTGAAAGTATTGTTTTCTGCAGATTGTACAACCCAGCGTTTCACATTTTAAAAGCTCTTGCACATTAAGATAAAATGGGCCCTCCGTTCTGAGGGATTATAAAGAGCTAGACCTTTGAAATTTTAATTTAAAAAAAAAAGGTCTTCAAATTTTACTCATGTTCTACCTGGGAGAATGAAAACAGCCTTATGGAATTGATAAAGGCTGAAAGATTCAGTAGAGCCAACATTAGGAATAACCACTCTCTGACCAAGATTTAAAGAATAGCCGTCAAACAATATTGGGGGGGGAAATGATATAAACACAGCTGTAGCCCTTCTCCTGAAGAACTGGAGGAGACCTATGGGGTCCTTGGTGATCTCTGAGCTTGTTTTCTTGCAAACGTTTCATTATTCAACTCGGTAGCATCATCTATTCCACCTCCTAGCATTGATGATGTTATCTAATTGGGTGATGAAATGTCTGCAACAAAACAACTAAGCTCAGAGAGCACCAAGGACCCCACAGTCCTCCTCCTCCTCCTCCTGATAATGGCAATTGGTAATGAAAGGTCTGCAAGAAAACAACCAAGCTCAGAGAGCACTGTGGACCCCAAAATCCACCTCCTCCCCCAATGATGTTATTTACGGTAGTTGGGTAATGGAATGTCTGCAACAACAAAAACAGCTAAGCTCAAAGACCACAAAGGAATCCACAGTCCTCATCCTTGTCCCCCTCCTCCTCCCTCCACTGATGATGTTACCTAGTTAGGCAATGAAATGTTGAGACTCTAGAAAGAGTGCAGAGAAGAGCAACAAAGATGATTAGGGACTGGAGGCTACAACATATGAAGAACGGTTGCAGGAACTGGGTATGTCTAGTTTAATGAAAAGAAGGACTAGGGGAGATATGATAGCAGTGTTCCAATATCTCAGGGGCTGCCACAAAGAAGAGGGTGTCAACCTATTCTCCAAAGCACCTGAGGGTAGAACAAGAAGCAATGGGTGAAAACTAAACAAGGAGAGAAGTAACTTAGAACTAAGGAGAAATTTCCTGGCAGTTACAACAATTAATCAGTGGAACAGCTTTCCTCCAGAAGTTGTGAATGCTCAAACACTGGAAGTTTTAAAGAAGAGATTGGATAACCATTTGACTGAAGTGGTGTAGGGTTTCCTGCCTAAGCAAGGGGTTGGACTAGAAGATCTCCAAGGTCCCTTCCAACTCTGTTATTCTATTCTATTCTATTCTAATCTATTCTATCTGCAGCATGATAAATATGTATTTTAGGTGCAAGCCGCCCCTGAATGCAGGGAAGCTGATTTCCAAAATTAGCCGTTCCCACTTAGTTCAGTGCAATGCCATTGGTGTGCAATGTGGCTCTAGACCAGGGGTATCAAACTCAAGGCCCGGGGGCCAGATCCGGCCCGCGGGGTGCTTAGATCTGGCATGCGAGGCCACCCAGCAAAGGAGTGGCCCACAGTGCCTCTGCCAGCCTCGGGCGGCTCTCTCAAGCTCCGTTTTCACTGGCAGAGGCTTGCAGGAGGCTGTCGCAGCCGAAACGGAGCTCAGGGGACCGTTTTCGCTGGCAGAGTGCTCGGGCCACCACAGGCGCCCCCCCCCCGACATGAGTGACGTCAAGCTGGCCACACCCACCCTGCCCCCCCCAGGTGAAACACAATCCTGATGCGGCCCTCAATGAAAGTGAGTTTGATACCGCTGCTCTAGACCGTAATGCGTTTTACAAGGAAGCTTGGCTATCTGTGCCCTCATCACTTTTCCAGAACTGTTGATGCAGCAGCTGAAATATTTTGCATTAAAGCTTCATTAAACGTGCAGCAATTTAAAAGTCCCAAGTGTGCCAAAGCGCCTGGATTAAAGGTAACAGGAAAGGAGATGGCAAAATATCCCCTTTGTTTGCAGTCTGGCCCACGCGAGATGAAGTCCGCCATGAACACAAGGCCAGGCCCGTTTCTCCTTCAACATGTATTTGCTTCATCTGGTGCTATCCTGGCACTATTAAATTTGAACATTTAGCATTTTCAAATAAGCCCCAATAGGAGTCATTATTGTTGCTGTTGTTAACCTTCAGATCAATCTTGTCCCCTGAACAACTCTCTCGTTTTCTTGATAACTGTAGTTGATTTATTACGGTGATGGTTGGTCCTCAGTCAGCCAGATGTTTAGACTGGATTTACCATGGTTGTCCACCTATTGAGTCCTTCCCAAGGACCTGGCAGATGTTGCTGTTTGATGGTGTTAAAAGTATCGCCGCAGGATTTAAGCTGTTCCCGAGTAAAGCTGCCCTTTGCAATTGACCAATGGGGATTTTGTCAATGCCGACGGTGTTTAAAGGATGCTGCAGATGTTCTGGGATTGCACCCAAGGTGCCTATCCCTGTGGGTGCTATCTTTGCTTTCTGTGCTACAGTCATTCTACTTCTGTTGGTAGTCTTTTTATTATCATTTATTGATCAATCTATTTTTAAAGGGGTTTGGCCTTGCCCTCTTCTTGCTAGGGTTGAGTAAGAAGGACATTGAGGGTGCTCCATTCCTGGAGGTTTTTAAGAAGAGAGTGGACAGTTGTTGGTCTGAAATGGTATAGGGCCGTGATGGCGAACCTACGGCACGGGTGCCACAAGTGGCACGCGGAGCCATATCGGTGGGCACGCGAGCTCAGGTCCGGCGTGCATGTGTGCACCAGCCGGCTGATTTTCGGGCCTTCTGGGCCCACTGGGAGTCGGGAAACAGGCTGTTTCCAGCCTCCAGAGGGGGTGGGGAAGGCCGTTTTTGCCCTCCCCAGGCTCCTAGAAAGGCTCTGGAGCCTGGGGGGAGCGAAAAATGGGCATGCCATTGCATGCTGGGAGCAGGGGGGTCATGCGTGCATGTGCGGGGGTGCATGGAATTATGAGTGTGGGCACGCACACACGTGATCCCCCGCATTCCCCCCCCCTTTTGGCACGCGAACCAAAAAAGGTTCGCCATCACTGGTATAGGGTCTCCTGCTTCAGCAGGGGGTTGGACTAGTAGACCTCCAAGGCCCCTTCCAGCTCTATTATCCTATTATTCTGACTTCTTTAAAGTCACCCACCCACGTTTGTGTCTAACGTGGAACTAGAATTCACGCTCTCCCAATTTCTAACCTGGTGCCTTTAACTATTCCATCAAACTGGCTCTCCAGTTTTATCTTACCAATTTAAGCAAATCTGGTTAACAGACCCAGTTTCCATTCTCTTAAAATGGTGGGTTCAATTGTTACATAGCTCTTGGGATCCCTTTTATCCTCAATCCTACATCGGGGACCCCTGCAGGAAATATTAAGGTAACTGAAGAACCTCTGCCCTAAAAAGCACCCATTCAAACAAGACACTTTATGTATGACTAAGTTAAGAGCGTTTTTAACTTCCTTCTGGTGATGCCTTCTCTCAGCACAGATTTTGCTCTGGAAAACAAAGAGGTCGTTGCGTGTGTACGGCACACCAAAATCGCCCATGCTGTCGTTTCGCAAAGGGACCTGTGACTAATAAATATCCACCTAAGCAACAATTGTTTTTAATAAGAAATTTCTGCCCGGTAAGCAGTTGTCTCCTTTCCAAGATATTTGCTTTTAATAACTAACAGCCAGACTCTGGCTGTAAGTTCATCCCACAAAGTATTAACAGCTTAAATTCCATACAGAATTGCAAGCTTCAAAAGCTGAGCGCATCTTTTAAAAAGGAAGGTGGGGGAGGGAAGAGAATTAATAGGGGGTTTTTCCCCCCTCTAAACACTTTTCAATGAAATCAGTGAACAAGTAAAAATATGGGTGAGCTCATAATCAGCTAGCAGATCCCTCAGCAAAAACAACAATTTATTTATTTATTTATTAGTGACATTTATATACCGCCTCACAGTGCAAGCACTCTCTAAGCGGTTTACACCAGTAAGCAATGTATATTTATATTGCCCCCAACAATCTGGGTCCTCATTTTACCTACCTCGGAAGGATGGAAGGCTGAGTCAACCTTGAGCATGAGGTGAGATTTGAACCGCTGACCTGTGGATCATAGTCAGCTAAAGTGGCCTGCAGTATTCCACTCTAACCACTACGCCACCTCGGCTCATTTTTGTGTTAATAACGTATAAACGTCCCAAGGTCACATGATCCCCTTTTGCGACCGTCTGACAAGCAAAGTCAATGGGGAAGCCAGATTCATTTAGCAACTGGGTTACTAAGTTAAGAATTGCAGTGGTTCACTTAGCAACGGTGGCAAGAAAGCTCGTAAAATGGGGCAAAGCTCACGGTCTCACTTAGCAACAGAAATTTTGGGCCCAGTTGTGGTCGTAAGTCGAGGACTACCCGTATGGTGGTTTAAGATGTTGGGCTAAACGTGGACTAACTATTTGAAATCCCCTTTCAGCCTCAGAACAACACTAGATTATAGGGGCCAGCCTCTCTCTATATAACAGGGATATCGCTAAGTGGGAAAACAGGAGGAAATAGCTCACTTTCAAATTCTGGAGGGAAAACAAGGTATAAATAAACACCTACACAGATAAACAAACAAACATCTGGTTTATGAATAGAAAATACCAATTCTAAAAATGAGGCTTATGTATCATCCCCTCTAGGAAATGCCAAATAAATAATGCCTGGATATGAGGTCTGAATCTTGCGGATGCAGTTAGTGAAAAAATATGGGGCCTAGTGGTCTTTTCATTCAGAATACACCCTCTGTACAAGGCAGTGGGAATAGCCTTGAAGGACAGGGGGAAGAGCTGCCACTGTAGGAGAAGGAGTGGCAGAAAATGGGGGGTGGAGTTAAAAGAGCAACCAGCCTAGAATCCCAACACAGCCGCAAGAGAATGAAGTCCAGCCTCCTCTGAATTCCACAGACTCTTATCTAAGCAGGGGCTAACTGTTGGTTGCGAAGATTCCTGTGCATAGGCTGTTTTAGCAATAAATCAGTTTAATTGGGCCTTCATGGGTGGACCTGGTCTGTCATGCCTGACAGCTACCAAGGAAACCGTCAGATAAAAGGGCCCTGTGCCTAATCCAAGAATGTAATGTGAGTAAACATCTCTGGATTATGAAGATAAGGGGAAAGAGGGGGAAGGAAGCGCATGCAGACTTGCAAGATTCTGGCGTTGGTTCCCTAGTTTGGTCTATCCTGGAGGGCTAACGTTTTTTCTTTTAACATTTTGGGGGATGCAACTGTTTTAAAGTCTACTGCACACTAGTATATTGTAGAGGGAAAAAACTGAGACTAGCAACAAGACATTCTCTATAAAAGTCCTTACGCTACTCAGAACAATGTATATGGAGATTCTCAGTCATCCAGGTCATGGTTGCCCCACAGGTGCATTTTTTAACAGGCAACTGGACTTTCTGGTTTTTCGTTGAAGACGTTTCGCTTCCCATCCATCTCATCTCATTCTTCAGCTCTGACTGGTGGATGGTGGGGAATGCATTGTTGGTGGGGTGTGGGGAAAACATTCCCCATCATCCAGTCAGAGCTGAAGAAGCTTCCTGGATGAGAAGCGAAACGTCTTCAAAGAAAAAAACCAGAAAGTCCAGTTGCCCCTTGTAAAAAAAAAGCACCTTTGGGACTTAGAACAATAGTTTCACGATAGGGGAGAAATTAGCTATTCCAACTTTTAGCAGATGACGATGGCGATGGTGAGGATGGTTTTGCAAGAGATCAGAAAGCTTTGTGGCTCTAGAACATTCCTCCCGCTGTAACCTGACTCATAGCCTTGGAACAAGATCAAATAAAAAAAAATACATATAATAAGACTAAAAGGACTGCTAGCTTAGCAACACAGAACTGGTTTGTGGAGTTCCATCAGGTAGATACGGAAATGGTCTAATTTCAGATAAAATCACCAGGCAGAATGATTTTGAAGTTTAGAGTTCAGCATCTTCCATGGGCTGATTCTGTTCATTTCATTACTCTGGCAACTGAGGACTTGTTCTCAACCAATCTTCAGAGGCCATCATGAAGTAGCTGAGAATTAACAAGCTAAGCAAGAGATTAGAGGTGACACTAACAGGACTTCCAACAGAGAGTAATAGATGAAGGGAGGAAGAACCTTAACAAGTTAGACCGATGTTTACTTTGAAAGCCTTCAGGGATAAGAAACTTGTGGCTTTCTTGATCTAAGTGCAATTCGCAGAATCTAATTATCACTGGCCACGCTGATCAGGACAGATGGAATAAGATCTTCGGCAACATCTGGAGGGCTTACGACTGTGGCAAATTTTATATAGCGACGCTTTTAAAAATAATGTGGATTAACATCCTAGTTGTCCTTTAAAAAGACATTCCAAGCATATCCAACTATTATTTCAGCAGCTTCTGAGTGTAATGTCTTAGCCTAAGCTAAACTGCTTGTTTCGGCATAATATTTTACAGCCTGAAACACGTAGTTAAGATGCCATTTACAACATGATAAAACCTTGTTTCCTACTGCAGAAAATCAGACACTGGAAAAAAAAAAAAAAAAAAGCAAAAACAGAACCAAGAAAGTAAGACAAGGAAAAAAGAAGCGGAACGAACGAACTTTAGGTGGGTGTCCAAACCCATCTCTAACTATTTCCATAATGAGATTTGTTTATTTTAGCAGAATTTGGCAGGCTTTTTAAAATTACATCAGTATTTACTGAGAAACCAAATTCTGCCAAACATAACCCTTTGCTGGAAATTCCTGATCTTGCTAACAATGTCTTCTTTTAAAAGATGGGAAAATGCCCCAATGAAACCAGCTCTTCTTAATTTACCAAGAAAACAATTAGAAGAGAAAGTAGTTGGAACTTAGCAGGAAGTGTCACGGTGTGAATATTGTCAGTTGTATGTCTATGCAGGGTGATGCACCCCTATCTAATATTATGGTACATTCCAATACAGACAGAACACGTGATATGAGTTGTACGCATGTGTGCATTCCTAAGTCACCATTTCTCTTCTGACTTGGCTCTTGACCTGAACGGTCGTGTTACTCAGCAAAATGTAGTTTATTCAGGATTTATTGTTTTTGTACTGAAATAAATATTTTCTATTAGACATTTAATCTCGGTTTTATTTCTACCTGTCTGAATTCCAAGAAAAGATCTAAATCGCCTCTATGAAGAGCCAAGGTGGCGCAGCGGTTAGAGGCAGGTACTGCAGGCCACTTTAGCTGACACTGATCCGCAGGTCAGCGGTTCAAATCTCACCGGCTCAAGGTTGACTCAGCCTTCCATCCTTCCAAGGTAGGTAAAATGAGGACCCAGATTGTTGGGGGCAATATAAATAAACATTGCTTACTGGTGTAAACCGCTTAGAGAGTGCTTGCACTGTGAGGCGGTATATAAATATCACAAAATAAAATCAAATAAAATAAATATGAGATCTTATTCTCATTTCAACAGGAAGTGACCATGATCTTAAAAGCAACTAAAGCTGAATGAATACCTTGGGCTTTAAAAAAAAAAAAAAGAAGAAGAAGGTTTTAATAAACACCGAGCAATGATGAGTAGGATTCCACAGCAGGACATTGTGGGAACAGCAGCCCGAGCCAGTGAATGTATTTGTAAACGGATGTGCTAAAAGTACAGTTACAAAATAAACATTCCTAAGAGGAGGGAAGAAGGGGAGGGAAAGGATCAATGTAATTGTACAAATACCGTGGTGAACATCTGATTTAAAAATACACACAGACATAAACAGAGAAAGGGAAAGGGAAAGCCGATGAAAGAAAATATAGATATCTCAATTTTGAAGAGAGAGCACAGCTAAATCTCAGGATGACTTCAAATTAGCAAAAGATGTCCAAAACAATGGACTTTGAACCTGATAGGGGGATTAGGGGAAAGGGTTGGCTCCCTTGCTTAGTCAGCGAAAACATTTACAAGCATAATTAAGTTAATTCTTCAAAAGCAATTAATTTCTTCAAAAGCAGACAAACGGTATGTAAAGCTTTCCCATCCGAACGAGTAAATTGGGAAGTAGCCTGGAGAAATATTTCATGGAATTAAAAGGCTGTCATACAACATGACAACTTTCCACAAACAAATATTTCTCCTGGGAAAAAAAATTGTCACAGGGCGTGATCGTAGAAACAGATTGCTTTTCATTTCCAGAACACAGATTTACACGTGATTCTACAGCTCATATGAACAAGTTTACTTCAAATAGCTCCATAAACCGGTCTGGGCTATTTAATCGGCCCGTTCTAAATTTTCAGTAGCTTTCCCTCTGGAAAAGTCTCTACATTCTGCATCAGTAATGGGTTCCACTTACCTTTGCTACTGGTTTGGAGATGTGCGCATGCGCACCGCTTCTGCACATGTGCAGAGCATCCGTGATGACGTCTGGGCGGGTGGGCGGAGCCTCCCGCCGCCCCCGCTATCGGTACACCTGAACTGGAGCGAACCGGTAGAAACTCACCACTGTTCTCCATGATTGCACATTGCACTCCAGAGGGTTAACATCATTGCCCAGAGGATCATTGGTTGCCCTCTCCCCTCTTTGGAAGAGCTTTATAGCTCCCGCTGCCTTAAGAAAGTTCAAAACATTCTTAAGGATCCGTCTCATCCTGGGCACCCTTTTTTTTTTAACTATTACCATCTGGCAGACGGTACAGGGCAATAAAAACAAGGAGAAATAGGCTGAAAAACAGCTTCTATCCCAGAGCAGTAACTATATTGAATTCTACTGCACACCAAGACAACTAGACACAAGGACAGTTTTTTCCCGAACGCCATCACTCTACTAAACAAATAATTCCCTCACCACTGTCAAACTATTCACTAAGGCTGCATTACTATTACTATTAGTCTTCTCATCGTTCCTATCACCCATCTCCTCCCACTTATGACTGTATGACTGTAACTCGTTGCTTGTATCCTTACAATTTATATTAATATTGATTGTTTCCTGATTGCTTATTTGTACCCTATGACAATCATTAAGTGTTTTTTACCTCATGATTCTTGACAAAGGTATCTTTTCTTTTATGTACACTGAGAGCATATGCACCAAAGACAAATTCCTTGTGTGTCCAATCACACTTGGTCAATAAAGAATTCTATTCTATTCTATTCTGTATAGTGCAATATTAATGCAATATCAGGGATTTTTGATTCAATTGCACAGAATGTGAAGGATGTATGTTTGTGTTTTATTTTTATAGTTATAATGTACACTGAAGATGGCATTTAATTTCGTTGTACGAGGTGCAATGACAATAAAGTAAACTAAACTTTTAAAAAATTCAACTTTTCAATGACATGATGGCAATTATCCAGACAGGAGGTCAATGGTAGCCCATCATGCATGCTGTAAACCTTCATTGAACTTGTATGGCCACCCAACTCACAGCAATTCTGGGGGAGGCATACATGCAAATTGAAAGCAAACATAAAAATAGAGGACCAAACTTATCAAAACTGGATAATCATAGGCATTAAAAAATAGTTATGCACTTTTCTCTGGTCTCCAAATAAATAAGAATCTAGGGCAAAATTTCCAAGGATTGAAATACCATATTTTTTGGAGTATAAGACGCACCTTTTTCCTCCCTAAAAGTGGCTGAAAATTTGGGTGCGTCTTATACTCCGAATGTAGCTTTTCCGAAGCTTTTTTCCCCAGCCCTAACGAGGTGCTAATGATCTTCCCAGCTCTTACCTTGCAGGCTTTTTCACTGTTACTCTCTCAGAAGAATCTTTTTCCAGCCCTAAGTCTTTGCAGGGTTTTTTTTTTTTCATTTCTCTACTTGCTCCAAAGAAGTTTTTTTCCAGCCCTAACCAGGTGCTAACGATCTTCCCAGCTCTTACTGGCTTGCAGGCTCTTTCATTGTTACTCTCTCAGAAGAAGGTTTTTCCAGCCCTAAGTCTTTGCAGGGTTTTTTCACTGTTCTACTTGCTCCAAAGAAGTTTTTTTCCAGCCCTAACCAGGTGCTAACAATCTTCCCAGCTCTTACTGGCTTGCAGGCTCTTTCATTGTTACTCTCTCAGAAGAAGGTTTTTTTTAAGTCCTAACCAGGGGATAAAATAATGTGCTGAAGCTGACCAGACTAAGGACGCTAGCCAGATGAATACCTGGTAGGCAGATTGTTTTCCCCTATTTTCCTCCCCAAAAACTAAGGTGCGTCTTATACTCCGGTGCATCTTATACTCTGAAAAATACGGTAGTATTCGACTTGTGACCACATTGAGAGCAGAATTTCTGTTGTTGGGCAAGATGCTTGCTAAGTGAGTCGCACCCGATTTTGGGTGGTTAAGCAAATGACCACAATTGTTGAATGAATCACATGGATGTTGAATAAATCCTGCTTCCCCCATTGAGTTTGCTGAGTTGATGTTGACTTAGTTGCCATACGCTAAATAAATAATAAATAAAACAGTAGA
>JALIGW010000030.1:3101786-3229286 GCA_023053685.1 Diadophis punctatus similis | reverse complement strand
TTTCTAGTACTTCACAAAGTTCAATACTACTTAAAACACAAAGTAGTGTTTTCAATACAAAGTGATGTTTTTTTTCCTAAAGGACTGATAGGCTTATTTTCAATAACATTCCAAGTTACTAAGTATCTCCTGTTCTTGAGATACATTTAAAAGCACCAGAAGCAATATGAAATGGATTATTAAATAATGGTAACCATAAGAATTTTCATTTTCCCCCCATAAAATTTTAGCAGTAAATGGAAGCATGTGCTATAATGGCGCAGTCACATTTTAATGCATATAAAACGGTCCAATAAAAAGAACTTCCAACATAATCTTTGGCATGTGCTTGATTATAAACATTCAATCTGAAGTACCCTTAATTCTGCCACACGCAATCAAAAATGTAAATTAAAATGCCCTAAACAACTGGAGGGAGGGGGGAAGAGTAAATATAACCTGTAAAATCTACGTAGTATAAATATTTGTTTTGGCCGGTGTGCAAGTAGTTCTTGGCTTACAACCGTTTGTTTAAATGACCATTCAAAGTTACGACGGTGCTGGCAAAAGCAGTTTACGATGGGTCCTTGCACTTATGACTGTTGCCGCATCCCCGGGGTCAAGTGGCCAAACTTCAGGCACTTGATAACTGGCCTATATTCGCCGCAATTGCAGTAGGATTGTCCAGCAAGCAAAGTCAATGAGGAAGGCAAATTTTCTGAACAACGGAGTGATTTGCTTAATGACCATGGTGGTCAATTAACTGTTGCAAAAAGGTCATCGTATCCAGTGGGACTCGCTTAACTGCTTCGCTTAGTGACCGATGTTCGGGTTCCACTCGTGATCATAAGTCAAGGACTGCCTGCAATGTTACTCAATCATGTAAAGATCTGGTTAAAATCCGCTTGGAAGGAGGGATTCTCAAAGGACTACAACTAAGACTACAACTTCCCTGGGCTGAACCAAGTCGGTCTTCCCCAGTTGTAAAGCAGAGTTTGTAAATGCAAAAAGTTGCTTTTCATGTATTTATTTATTGATTGATTGATTGATTGATTGATTGATTGATTGATTGATTGATTGATTGTTCTTATAGGCCGCCCAACTCCCGCAGGACTCAGGGCGGCGTACAACATAGGATCTTCTAGAGTTCCTCGTGTCTTCGGTTCAAAAGCAAATACGGGCAGTTCATTTAGTGACCCTTCAAAGTTACGACGATGCCGGAAAAAAAGGGACCCAAAGTTTATGTTGCTGAGAAATTTGTTTGAGCGAGTTTGGCCCCATTTTACGACTTTACCTGCCCAGACTCTTAAGTGAATCCCTGCAGCTGTGAAATTAGTAACACGGTTGTGACGTGAATCTGGCTTCCCCATTGACTTTGCTTGTCAGAAGGTCGCAAAAGGGGGACACACACACAAACACACACTCACACACACTCACACGGGATTCTGCAACCGTCGTAAATGTGAGTCAGTTGTCAAGCATCCAAATATAAATCACGTGACCATGGGATTGGCTGCAACGGTCGTGTGAAAATTTGTCACGTTTTTTCAATGCCATCGTAACTTTGAACGATCACCAAATGAACTGTTATAAGTCGAGGACTACCTGTAGGAAAGAACTAGGCTGTTCAGTATTCATACCAAAAAGCTTCACAAAAAGTCAACTTTCTTTCTACAGAGGCCTGCCACCCCTCTCTTTCCAAAAAAAAACAGATCTTCCCAATATTAAATCTATTTCTGTAAACGCTCCTTCCAGGGGTGGATTCTAACTTACCTTGCTGCCAATTCGCTTCCTCCCACGCCCCGTGGGGGCGCGCATGCGCAGTGCTGAAAACTCAGCTTCTGCGCATGTGCAGAAGCAAAAAACAGATGGCGCCACCGAGAGAACCGGTTCGAGGGTGTGGCCAGCCAGCCATCGCTCCTGGTTCGGCGAGCGGTGGAAAATTCCGCTACCAGTTCTAAAGAACCAGTCCGAACCGGGAGGAACCCGCCTCGAGCTCCTTCTCTTTCTCCAAAGACATCTTCAGCGGAAAACTGCTTGTTACTTTACCTATATTTCTACCAACAACAGGTGTTGCAATTATTTCTTCAAAACACATTACATTCCAATATATGTCAGGCAGAAATACTGATACAGGCACCAAATGACAAGTTCCAACTCCCAGGTGCGGCGTGCTTTTCAATTTACAATCAACGCCAGCAAGCAGCAAGTTACTCCACCTCGGATCCTTTAATGCATCACGCAGAAACCAGAAACACCCTTTTTTTAATAGCAGGAAAGCAAAACAAGTCAGTTGCATTTTATTTATTTATTTATTTATTTATTTATTTATTTATTTATTTATTTATTTATTTATTTATTTATTTATTTATTTATTTATTTATTTATTTATTTATTTATGAGATTTATATACTGCCTCACAGTGCAAGCATTCTCTAAGCCAGTGTTTCCCAACCTTGGCAACTTGAAGATGTCTAGACTTCAACTCCCAGAATTCCCCAGCCAACGAATGCTGGTTGGGGAATTCTGGGAGTTGAAGTCCAGACATCTTCAAGTTGCCAAGGTTGGGAAACACTGCTCTAAGCAGTTTACACCAGTAAGCAATGTATATTTATATCGCCCCCAACAATCTGGGTCCTCATTTTACCTACCTCGGAAGGATGGAAGGCTGAGTCAACCTTGAGCCGGTGTGATTTGAACCGCTGACCTGCAGATCACAGTCAGCTAAAGTCAGCTGCGCCACCTCGGCTCATTTTCCTTCCAATAAGGGCTGCTTCCTTCCCAAGCCCCAAACTGCACTCGAAAAACAAATAGGCTGCATCACATTGAGAGCAGAGGGGTGGGGGTGGGGGGGTGGCATATTATTAAAGCTTAGCTGGGTAAATAGGAATGGCACCCAGGCTGCCATTCCAAACAGGTGCCTCATAAAAAATTAACATCCCTGGAACTCTTGATGTAACGCTTCAGAGCCATCCTTTTCATTATAAATGAATAGGCTTGCTAACCTGCCTCAAGTAGGCCAAGAGGAAGCTTGGAAATCAACCCCATTCAGAGATTCTCCCAGGTTCTTAGCCAAGGAAACAATCTGGCGTTGGCGAAGGTATTTATTTTATGAAGGCCAAAAGATGACAACACGGGAATGTCGGGCGAGAGAGAGGAGTTCAAGAAAGTGAAAGAACGCTGCTGTCTGTTATCTCACTTCGTTTCTGTTTTGAAATTGCTTCCGGATTTTCCGCTCGCAAGGGGGGGGGGAACAAAACAAATGAAACTTTTTGCCTTTGCTAATTAGATAGGTTTTACTGTCAAAGAAATTGCTTGCCCGTAATGTTGTGTAAAAGTTAAAAAAAAAAAAAGCTGCGGTTGTAATGTTGTCATCATCTGCTAAAGAGAGCCAGAAGTCGGTGCCTTTTTCTTTCCCTCTTCCTCTTGACACCATATTTTTTTTCTCTCCTCCCACTTCCTGGTTTTTCCTTTTGCTAAAATTTCTCTTTGTGTTTTATTGTTTGGATAAAACCAATAAAAAAAAGTTTCAAACTGAAGAACACTGCGCACGAAGGCCGATCCACTCCTTTTTCACCGTTGGACCAAGCACCAAGAGGAAGAGCCGAGGTGGCGCAGCAGTTAGAGTGCAGTACTGCAGGCTACTTTAGCTGACTGTGATCAGCAGTTCAGCGGTTCAAATCTCACCAGGCTCAAGGTTGACTCAGCCTTCCATCCTTCCGAGGTAGGTAAAATGAGGACCCAGATTATTGGGGGCAATGTAAATATACATTGCTTAATGGTGTAAACCGCTTAGAGAGTGCTTGCACTGTGAGGCGGTATATAAGTCTCTAAATAAGTAAGTAAGTAAGTAAATAAATAAATAAATAAAAAATGAATGAAAGAAAGAAAGAAAGAAAGAAAGAAAGAAAGAAAGAAAGAAAGAAAGAAAGAAAGAAAGAAAGAAAGAAAGAAAGATGTTTACAGGCAGTCTTCAATTTACGACACATTTCTGTTACTAAGCAAGGCGGCTTGCCCCATTTTATGACCTTTCATGCCTTCTGGCTAAGGGAGCCGCTGCTGTTGTTGTTAAGTTAGCAACGTGGTTGTTAAGTGAATCTGGTTTCCCCGTTGTCAAGGAGGTCACCAAAGGGAATCACATGACCATGGGATGCAGCAACGGTCATAAATATGAACCAGCTGCCAAGCACATCTGAATTTTGATCCCAGGATTATGGGGGTGCTGCAAAAGTTGTAGCTGTGAAAAACGGTCATAAGTCAGTGGCAGTTGTAACTTTGAACGGCCATTAAAGGAACTGTTACAAGTTAATATCTTTGTAAACTGCTCGAATGTCAAGCACAAGAAATCAGGAAATCCAGGCAGTTCAAATGAATTATAAAGGTTCGTTGCAAGCTTATGGTCACTACAAGAATCTGAGCTACTAACGGTCAAAGCAAATTGGTGGTAGGTAAGAGTCAATGGAGCTCAAGGTGGGCTGGACTTAAGTCTCTTGTGGGCGCAAAGGGATTCGAGACTGATGATGCATTTGACCCCTTCCTCAGGCTCAGTCTGTTCACCTCCTACACCAGAGACACCAAGAGTGACTTGGGCGGCCATATAAATTTTCTTCAATAAAAATAAATTAAATAAATGATATATGAATTGCGATTCCAGTCAGCAGAATTTCCAATGAGGAGGGAGAAGGAGAGTTATATTTCAACATCTGGAAGGGCCCAGATGGTCTACCCCAGCCATTCACCTTGCAGATTAAACAGCTCACTTGTTTTAATTTATTTAGTCAAATATATATTTTTATCCTTCTCATCAGCCAACAAAGCAGCTTACAAAAGGCAATCAAAAACTATAATCACCGATCATTAGTAAAGCCAAACAAACACACACACACACACACACACAAAAGGTCAGTTTTGTTTCGTTTTAAACCAGGATTACACAAATGCGGCATTATTTCTCTAATAAAAGAGTTTTCACCTGATAATCACAAAAGGTGGCATGGTTGAAAAGCTGCATGGAGGGTTTGTTTTCACTGGGGTAACAGAACTAGAAAGCTTCCATTTCATCATTGTGGCTTGATGCTGTCAGCCTCCCCCCCCAAAAAAAAAACAGATCCACAAGGGAAGGCCCAAACAAAATGATTTCTTACTAAAGCCTATGCACAGGCATCTTCTCAACTCATGTTTAGCACCGGCTAGGAGTTAGATAAGGTTCAACGGAATTCAAGGAAAGTTAGCTTGTGACTATGTAAGGATTCTAGGCTGATCACTCCTTTGACTCCACCCGCAGGTTCTGTCACTCCTCCTCCTACAGTTGCAAAATCACATTTTCTCCCCACTGTAACATAAGCAATCTACCAGTGCTGAAGAAATACCTGAATGAGATAGAGTCTCCACTAATTTCAGGATCATGTAATAAAATTAAGCGACATTTCCAAAAGCACAGCCACTGATCCGCCTTGGGGTAAAATGGCTTTGGGAAATTAGGTGACAAACTCTATTTTCATCATTTGGCTCCAGGTTACAAACACTGGCCAGGTTCAACACAAAATGCTCACAGTAGTTGAGTGGGCACAAATACCATAAAGGAAGACAAAGCTTGCAACAGATTGGAGATTTGATTCCACGTGCAAACGTACCAATCCATCCACATTTCGTCCGCATAATTTCAAAAGCAAAAAAAAAAAAGATTTAAAACTGGCGATTAAGTGTCTACATGGAGGATTATGTGAGCCACCAAGCCTTTATAATCTTCACTGATCTACTTTAGTTCAATATGCACATTTGGAGTTTACTCAAAAGGACCAAAACCACAAACATTCTCGCATGCAATCCAACTGTTTTCTCATCCGAGGCATCATTTTTTTTAAAAAAAAATATAGAAGATCCATTTTATATCTCTCGGTGTAGACAGGTATTCCTCGAGTTACAACAGTTCATTCAGTGACCCTTTGAAGTTACGACGGGACCGAATGACTTATGACCATTTTTCACATGATCGTTGCAGCATCTCCATGGTTACATGATCAAAATTCAGACGCTTGGCAACTGACTCGTATTTATGTCGGCTTCAGCGTCCAGGGGTCATGAGATCCTCTTTTTGAGACTTTCTGACAAGCAAAGTTGACGTGGAAACCCAGATTCACTTAATAATCGTGTTACTAACTTAACAACCGCAGGGATTCAGTTAACAACTGCGGCAAGAAAAGGTCGTGAAATGGGGCAAAGCTCGTTTGGCAAATGTTTCACTTAGCAACAGAAAGTTTGGGCTCAATTGGGGTCGTAAGTCGAGGACTACCTGTACAAACAACTAACACTACATTAAAGAGAGATTTTCACTGCAGAATTAAGAGCTGAAGCTGAGGAGGAGAAAATATATATATATATACTTACTGTGTAGCTCATGGTGTATTACATCTACCAGGTTTGGTTCGTCTCCCCACCAAAATATCCATAGCTCCTTACAATTCGGTTTGACATCACGGCGCCAGACACACAACAGATTGGCCTGCAAACATCGGATGAAACTCAGGAGAATTGGGTCGTCTTGAGCAGGAGCTGAGATAATAGGTCCACAATCTCCATGACCTTCAAAGTTGTACCTACGCCACTTGATGCCTGTCAGTTCCGCCTGCAGGAAACAAAACAAAACACAAAAAAAGCGACATGTTATTAAAATTGTAGTTTTT
Organism: Diadophis punctatus similis; assembly: GCA_023053685.1. Taxonomy (NCBI): domain Eukaryota; kingdom Metazoa; phylum Chordata; class Lepidosauria; order Squamata; family Dipsadidae; genus Diadophis; species Diadophis punctatus. Next base: position 3,222,624 of record JALIGW010000030.1, on the reverse strand, counting down.
ACAGCCAACTGATTTGCAGGATTATTTCCCCCGCCACCACCCGCCACCCCGATTCTAAAACCTTTAAGCTGCTAAACTGCAAAAAGCATCATCCAAATGAAAATAGTTTTAACACGGAAAGGATTGTTCCCCTTAATATTTCCACCCGATGGTCAGTTACCCTATTTAACTGGAGAAGCTATTAAGCAAATAAATGAATAAATGAAATTACGGAACAAACTGTATTTACACTTTTATCCCCCTGGAAAAGAGGGAAGCAGAATTATCCATATGTCTGCAATACAAAAGAAACTATGATATAGTACACGCTGTCATATTGCTCTTTTAAAATCCTGATGGAACAAAATATAATAACAGAGCTGGAAGGGACCTTGGAGGTCTTCTAGTCCAACCCACTGCTCAAGCAGAAGACCCTATAGCACAAGGGGCTTTCCAGTCTCTTCTTAGAAACTTCCAGTGATGGAGCACCCACAACCTCTGAAGGCAAGCCATTCCACTGATTAATTGTTCTCACTGTCAGGAAATTTCTCCTTAGTTCTAAGTTGCTTCTCTCATTGATTAGTTTCCACTCGTTGCTTCTTGTCCTACCCTCAGGTGCTTTGGAGAATAGCTTGACTCCCTCTTCTTTGTGGCAACCCCTCAAATATTGAAACATTGCTATCATGTCACCTCTAGTCCTTCTTTTCACTAGACTAGACAAACCCAATTCCAGCAACCATTCTTCATAAGCTTTAGCCTCTTAGAACAGAATGCAGATCTTAGAAGATCTTAAAAAGCAGATAAGAACTATTAAAAAATAAGCCTTTGGAATACAGTGATTCTAAGCCAGGATATCAAGCAAATTCAGTTCAATTAGAAATAGTCTAGCTAAACCAGTTAGCGCTGAAAACTGAGATTCTATGCAAATCAAAACCCGGAGCATTACTAACTGCATAAAACATGGACTCCTGAATTGGCAGTCAATATCTTTAGCTTCAAAAAAAAAGAACAGGAAGGAAAAAAGAAACTTTAGAAGAAAAAAGATCTTGGCAACTACATTCCTTTATGCAGTATCACTTGTAGTTGCCTGAAGGGCCGAGGCAGCTAATACATTGATTAAATAAGTAATAAAAAGATGGGTGGGGGGAAAATATACGTTTCACTTCCTATTGATCTCTGCCACTTTCTTAAATTAGAATAATCACCAGCAACAGCTGCTAACAAACACACTGCTTAGCCTTTCATATCACAGAAACGCGGCATCACAAATTTTAACCGGGGAAGCTGCTTCATCAATTGCTTGAATGATCGATCCCCATCTCAAAAAAATCATTTAGCAAATTGGGAAGGGGGGCAGGGGCGCGGAACAGTCTTTTCTTTTAAGAAACCAATAAATTATTCAGAGTTCTTGGTTTGGATACTTGCATTTTGCTGATTGACAGGAATTCGTGACTTCTATGGTAAAGTAAATAAGAAGGTCATTTATCAGGTGAGATTCTATGGTGCGTCCACCGACTTTATTCTCTAAGGAAGCAACCGATGGGAGTTTCTGCACGCGCACGCACAACACACTCACAAACACAATTCTGAAAGCAGCTATTTGCTTAATTTACGACTACCCTCAATCATATACTGTCCACCAGAGGCAGATTTAAAGCTAGAGTTAAGGCGATGGAGAAGCCAAAAGAGCTATAGAAAATCCCTAATGATAATTCCTCCAAATCACCCAAAAAATAAAAAATAAAAATAAATAGAGGAAACGACAACCCAACAATGTGAAAAGGAACAAAAGAGGTGATTGCAGTTCATCCTCGACGTATGACAAAATTTCTGTCACTAAGTGAGGCAGTTGATAACTGAATTTTGCCCCATTTCAGGACCTTTCTTGCCACAGTTGTTAAGTGAGACATTCGTTAAGTGAGGGTTTTTCACATTAACCTCTGTAGCTTCCCCATGCTCATGTGATCAAAATTCAGACACTTGGCCACTGACTCATACTTACGACCATTGCTGTGTCCTACCCAAGGTCACGTGATCCCCTTTCGCAACCTTCTGACAAGCGAAAGCAATGGGGGAGTCAGATTCACTTAACGCTTCTGAAACCTTACAATGACTGGATATCGGCCAGGTATTTATTGGGTCTCGTAAGTTTACAAGGAAGCTCAGAAAATAAGAAGAAATAACATAATTTGGATCGTGTAACATGTTAACCTCTGAAACCCAGCCTAATCAAACAAGTGCTTTGTTTACGTAACACACTTGGCCAAAATAAATAAACCATATAACGGTTTAAAATGCCTAAACCGGGTCTGCCTCGCAGATGCTGAACTACAAAATGTGCCCACTCTTATTTCAGTTTGGTTTCACGTCTTGCACAAGCACAGCCGATAAGGTGGCCCGTTATTAAAACGATTGCTGCTGTAATCAGAAACTGCTATCTTTTATTTTGAGGGAAAGGACATAATTTTGATATTCTCCATTGGACCGATTTGCAATGGGCGCTTTACTGACTTTTTCAGGTCCGTGCTCATTATTATTATTTTTTAAAAATGTCATTTGTTACTGGACTTATGTTGTTTTTCTGCCAAGAATTATTGACGATGTGGGGAAACATTTTGAGATACTGTGCTCAGGACCTCAGAATGAAAATACAGTGGTATCAAAACAGGAAATAGGAAGAGAGATATTGGGGAAGAAAGGCTTCATCTAAGGCAGGGGTTTCCCACTTTAAGACTTGTGGACTTCAACTCTCAGAATTCCCCAGCTTGGGGAGTTAAAGTCTACATGGCTTTAAAATTGCAAAGGTTAAGAAACCATGATTTAAGAATATGTAAAAATCACTGGAGGTTTTCAAGAAGAGACTGAACAGCCATTTGTCCAGAATAGCAATAGCACTTATATACCACTTTACAGTGCTTTCCAGCCCTCTCTAAGCGGTTTACAGAGTCAGCATATACCGTGTTTCCCTGAAAATAAGACCCTGTCTTATATTTTTTTGGAAACCCTGAAATAAGCGCTTGGCCTTATTGCCATGCACTCAAAAGCCCGATTGGACTTATTATCAGGGGATGTCTTATTTTGGGGGGGAACAGGGTAGTCCCCAACAATTTTACCCACCTCGGAAGGATGGAAGGCTGAGTCAACCTTGAGCCTGGTGAGATTTGGACTGCCAAATTTTGCAGGCAGCAGGCAGTCAGCAAAAGTAGCCTGCAGTACTGCACACTAACCACTGCGCCATTCTGTACCAGAATGGTACAGTAGTCCTTGACTTACGACCACAATTGAGCCCCAAAATTTATGTGGCTAAGCGAAACAGTCGTTGAGTGAATTCTGCCCCATTTTACGATCTTTCTTGCCACCGTTGTTAAGTGAATCACTGCATTTGTTGAATTAGTAACAGTGGTTGATTAAAGGAAGCTGGCTTCCCCATTGACTTGGCTCGTCAGAAGGTCGCAAGAAGGGATCGCGTGACGCTGGGACTCAGCAACCGTCGTAAACGCGGGTCAGTTGCTAAGCATCTGAATTTCGATCACGTGACCATGGAGATGCTGGAACGGATGTAAGTGTGAACAAGCGGTCATAAACCACTCTTTTCAGTGTCCTTATAACTTTGAACGGTCGCTAAATGAACTATTGTAACTCGAGGTGCTACCTTTATAGGGTTCTGGCTGGGGGTGAGACTAGAAGACCTCCAAGGTGCCTTCTATTATTCCATGTTCTATGTTGAGCGAAAGCTATTTGGTCTAATGGTTTTTCAGGCATAACCCTTCCTTTTGACTGATCTCTCAAGTGTTTTCCCCAGTGGGGATTTATTTGAGTGGCAATTCACATGAGGGTCTTTTTCTCTCTTCTGCAAAGAGACTTCTGTAAGATCGTAGTCCATGGTCTCAGTTGGCCTAGGTAGCGCTAATTCCAGTTGCCCTTAAGGCTAACAGTTTTACCTGAGGCAGGAAAAATAAGAGAAGCAGCAGCTAAGGGGCTGATTTATTACAGGATTTGGACAGTGGAGCTATATACTTTGAATGGAAAGTTATACTAGTGCGGTTTATAGGACTGGTAACATAACAACCATGTATTCTAAAGAGACCTAAATCATACCAAAATCGGGCTCAATGGGGTAGGGGTGGGGAATCACCCTTAAAATAAAGTCAAAAATCCTCAAGAAAGAAACTGGAGCTTCACCATCGAAGTGATGCATGCCTTCCAAACAATTTGAATTTTTTTCCCCCGGTGCCTTCATGCAACTGGGTCTAATTTAGCATGCTTGAATTATGCATATTTGCTTTTAATCTTCTCTCTTGGCAAATAAACAGAGGCTGCACAGGCATTCAAGGTATAATGTCAAAATTTCTAGAGACAGTAGTTGCCTCAAAAATGTGCCTTATAAAAGCCCACTCTAATTGATACTGATAGCCAAATACTATACAGCTAAATATATACCGTGTTTCCCCAAAAATAAGACCCTGTCATATTTTTTTGCACTGCAACCTACTAGTTCAGCAGTTCAGCTGTTCAAATCTCACCAGGCTCAAGGTTGACTCAGCCTTCCATCCTTCCGAGGTGGGTAAAATGAGGACCCAGATTGTTGGGGGCAATATGCTGAACTCTGTAAACCGCTTAGAGAGGGCTGTAAAGCCGTATGAAGCGGTATATAAGTCTAAGTGCTATTGCTATTGCTATGTCTTATTTTGGGGGAACAGGGTGTGTTTGTGTGTATGTTTATGTGTGTGTATGTGTATGTATGTATGTATGTATGTATGTATGTATGTATGTACCAGTATGTATGTACCGGTATGTATATACATGTTTCCCCGAAAATAATACATGTCCCCATAATAAGGCCAATCAGGCTTTTCAGCGCATGCGCTGAAATAAGCCCGCCCCCAAAAAATAAGGCCACCCCAACTACTTTCCGGGGAAAAGGGGGGACATGCAGGGAACCGCTCTTTTTGCGGCGGGCACTCTTGGCCGGGAGAGCAAGAGCAAGCGAGAGGCGGGTGCGCGCACACCCTGCGGGACTGGCTCAGCACCTCTGGGCTCTCCCTACGGCAATTTGAAACGCACTCCTGCATCTGTAAAAGAAAACTTCTCGCGAGCTCGAGAAGTTTGATTGAACTCGCGAGAAGCTTTCTTTTACGATAGGCTTCTCTGGACACAACACCGAGGATCGCGACGGAGCTACACGTGTCAGGTAGGACACGCGTCTCGCGGCTCAACACCTCCCACCTGCCAGAAATGAGTCTCTGTGAGACTCGTCACGCCACCGCGCTGCCTTGTGGAGCAGGACTCTGCAAGCCTTGTGCTGTTGCATGCACAAAGGGCAGCAGGACCCCAGCTGTGTGTATGATGAAGCTCACGGCAGTCCTGCAGTTCATGCATCCAACGGCACAAGAAGCCTTGCAGAGTCCTGCTCCACGAGGCGGTGGGCCAGCCGCTCGGCCGGTGCCAAGAACAGGAAGGGGAGGCAGCGGCGATGGGACACCAAGGCCATATTTCAGGGTTCAAAAAAATATAAGGCCGTCTTATTTTCGGGGAAACACGGTATATATATATATATATATATAACAATGCACTCTTCTTTTTTCTTAATAAGTGGAACATTTTCCTCCAAATACAGTGGTGGAAATTTTTCTGTCATCCGTTTAATCGCCTATGAAAATAATCAACCATTTTATAACCTCTGCAGCAAGCAATTAATTCATTTCCCAGTTACTTTTTAACAGAGCTATCACGTGAAAGCCCAAAGTTGAATTCGCTGGCTTGGTTCGTGCAGCGTAGAGTGGAAGATAATTTCCTTAAGAGGGTCTGTTTCAGGAGGAAATCATCTCTAGTTTCAATGGCTGAAATCTGTAGAAACCCATAATTATTTATCTCGAGTGAAAATCAGAACCTGTAACAGCTATTTCAGCCAATCTAAACCAGGCAAAGAGATTAAAACAAAAGCAAAAAAAAAAAAAAAACCTCAGCCCAAAGGCATCTAGAGGTGAGGGGGGTGGGGAACTGTCTTTGTTTCCAAGCAACCTTTATCAGCATGGATGAGACCACCCATCTTCTTTTTTTTTCCCTTTTAACTGAAAACACATTAATACATGCTACCAAAAGGCAGGACATGTTTGAAAGATCCACTGCCTTACTAGAAGACAGCAGCTACAGGCATTAAGAGCAGATCCAATGCTCTCGTTTCAGTTTTTAATTATGCATTTTAAGAAATGTACAATTAGATGACTCTCTGGAACAAGCATCTGTCTCTATCATGTCATCTATAAATTATGTGCTCCCAGCGATTCTGCCAAATGCTTTCTGTGTTACATAGCAATTTAAGATATCTGTCTATCAATTGCATCAGCCCTAGTGGAAATAAACTTTGCAAAACATTCTACAAGGCATCTTATCTCCATAAGGCTAACCAAAATAAATACGTATTACCTAGCTACAGCTCAGAAATACTTTTATCAATCTGAAGAAACTCCGGGCAAAAACACTGCATCAGAAAACACAAGTGGAAATAGTCCTCTCATCGATTTATATTCATTTTCCTGGAATACTGCAAAATAGGGCTGCCAACTTAACAGAAATATAGATATGGTTTGAGCACCAGAAATGCACCAGGAATGATACTTTCAGCAAAATAGAATTATGGGTGACCTACATTCTTATGCAATATGTGACTAAGAATCTTCTAGGCTTCTCATTTTTTAATTTCTTATCAACTGGATCTGAAAGACTGCAAGTTCAGTCATTCACAAGCAAATAATAATAAGAAGATTGCAACTGTTAATAAATTATTACGTTTTTGTTTTGTTTTTAAAAACAAATATTTCTGGCCCTGGGATATGAAGACAAGTTACAACCAGATCCACTAAAGTAAGAGTCTTTACTTTTATTTTTCTCTGTAACTTAGCAAAGACCAGTCATCGCAATTTGTAACATGACCAAACAGCCGCCAGTGCTTAAATGCAAGCTATACCATAATCACAGCAGCAGAGAGAGATATATAATCCACCCAGTCTTAATCTTTTAGCAGCAATACTGGCACTTGTCCACAAGACAGATGGCATATCAAAGGGCATAAAATCCACTAAATATAACATTCTAAACACTGATTCCTCCAGTAAAATAGAACAAGAAAAACGTCATCTGATTGGGAAAAGCTATTATATTCCAAGAAGTTGCCATTCTAACATCAGAAGCCGCTTAATTTTCACCAATTAAGCCATTTTCGAATTAAACTCCCAACAAGCCCAAGAGAATTCCGTAAGGAAGTCTTTAGCTGTTCAAATTCTGCAACAGCCTTACTATTTGATCTCTCTGAACCTCAACATATATTTGCACAGGAACCTTGAGAAGCCTTTCCTTGGTAGAAATAAATAGAATTGAACATCGCATGAGGAAAAAGCAAATAGACATTCTTTTTACCAGGAAATATGAACCTTGAAATATGTATTATTGCAGGTTCTACTGGCAACAACTACCCTACAGACTTGTGGATAAGCCCATTCGCTAACTGCTGGTAAGCCAAAATTTTTGCATTATGAACTTTCAGTATTAGCACATTTTTTGGCACATAAGTGGCAGATTTTTGTGGCATTTCGGTTAAAACTTCAAGGGCCTGCTTATCCATGGATGGATTCATTTGTTACACATGATGTATGGTATACGGTAGTAGTACTTATCGTTAATGGGTTTCAGGAAGCGCAATGAGTACCAAAAACAATGAGTAACAAACAATTTTTTTCCCATAGTGAGTCACAAGGCAACCAACAGTGACAAGTTCCTGCTTGTGCGTTACCAAACAAACAAACATAGAACATAGAATAACAGAAGGTACCTTGGAGGTCATCTAGTCCTACCTTGAGCAGGAGAGTCTATATATACCATTTTAGACAATAGCAATAGCACTTAGGCTTATATACAGCTTCATAGTGCTTTCCAGCCCTCTCTAAGCGATTTACAGAGTTCAGCATATTGCCCCCAACAATCTGGGTCCTCATTTTACCCACCTCAGAAGGATGGAAGGCTGAGTCAACCTTGAGCCTGGTGAGATTTGAACAGCTGAATTGCTGAACTAGCAGTCAGCTGAAGTAGTTATATATATATATTCGAGGATAAGGGTAATTGTTGTGTGAGAAAGACTTTGAGAAACAAGACCAAAAGAAGCTGCCGGGGGGATTTATATTGTCAGATAGGAGAGGGCATCACCCATAAGTGTATAATGGATGGAGAATGAGGCTCAGTAGGAACTCTTCCAAATTTCTCAGACTGTAAAGGAAACGGCGGGAGATCTGTACTTTCAGACCTGCAAATAATATAGCCTTACAACAAAGTTGAAATTGCTCATCTGCTTGCGTTTCCGGTCTGATCTAGGAAAGCTGACAATAAGCCCCATCCATAGATAAATCGAACCCGATTTGGAGCGTGTATTATGGCACCTAAAATCCTCCATTTATCTGTGAGTAAATAGTTTGCCAATTGCTAATCTTCCAATTTGAATAAAGTACGCAAAGGTACATGGATCCCAGAGGTGGGTTCCTCCTGGTTCGGACCAGTTCTATAGAACGGGTAGTAACTTGGCAGCCTGGGTCGCTGGAACCGGCAGCGACCTAGGCCTGCCATGCCCCCGAGCTGGTTCTCTCAGAGGCGCCATAGGAGGCGCCATCTTGTTTTTGTCTCAGCACTGTGCCTGCACATGCACCCGTGCAAAGCACAAAGTGCAAAACGCGCGCACCTACGCGTCGCGTCCCTGCAGTGAAGAAAACCAGAACCCACCCTTGATGGATCCAGATTATGACAATGCATGAGAACCTTGTCTGTAAACCAAATTATTTTTCTACTGAACATCTCCACAATTCAAAGTATCTCAGAGGATGTTCCCCAATATCGTCCATCGGTACAGGGCATCCTCAACTTACGACTACAATTGAGCCCAAAATATCAGTTGCTAAGTGAGGCAATTGTTAAATCAGTTTTGCCCCATTTTACCACCTTTCTTGCCAGAGTTATTAAGGGAATCACTGCCGTTGTTTAAATTAGAAACACGGTTGTTAAGTGAATCTGGTTTCCCCGTTGGCTTTGCTTTTCAGAAGGTCACAAAAGGGGATCCACTCCCTGACCCAGGGACACTGCAACTGTCATAAATATGAACCCGCTGCCAAGCATCTGAATTTTAATTATGCCACCGTGGGGATACCGCAATGGTCGCAAGTGCGAGAAACATTCATAAGACACTTTTTTCAATGCTGCTGTAACTTTGAACCGTCTCTAAATGAACTGTGGTCAGTCGAGAACCACCTATACAGGGGTCTCCAACCTTGGCAACTTTAAGACTTGTGGACTTCAGCTCCCAGAATTCCTCAGCCAGCTTTGTTGGCTGAGGAATTCTGGGAGTTGAAGTCCACAAGTCTTAAAGTTGCCAAGGTTGGAGACCCCTGACCTATAGTATGAAACTAAAATATATGTTTGCAAAGACCCACATAATGCAAACACTACAAATTCATGGTCTTGCCCGGGAATCCCTAAACACATTCCCCACAAACGTCACAGGAGCTGCCCTCCTACACCCAATATTTTTCCCCCCGGAGCGAATCCACGGAGATAGAGAAAATCCAAGTAGATTTCAGACTTAGGACCACTGGGTCACTAGGAAAAATTCTACAGGTATGAAAAAGAAGAAAACTGAATAATGGGAGACAAAAACTACTGGAGTTACTCATGATTCCAGGCAAAATACAAGTATGAAAAGGTGTTGTCCTTTCTTGTCCTTTACAGTGAGGAAAAAAATTATTTCCTTGTTTATTAAATTCATACGCCGCCCATCTCACTGGCAAGCAACTTTAAATACCGACTGTATTGAAAACGCCTTCAGAACTATAAATGGGAAATCAGAAGCCATAATAGCAATAGCAATAGCACTTTTCTTATATACCGCTTTATAGTGCTTTACAGCCCTCTCTAAGCGGTTTACAGAGTTCAGCATATTGCCCCCAACAATCTGGGTCCTCATTTTACCGACCTCAGAAGGATGGAAGGCTGAGTCAACCTTGAGCCTAGTGAGATTTGAACAGCTGAACTGTTGAACTAGCAGTCAGCCTGCAATGGCTGCATTTAACCACTGCACCACTTCAGCTCATCGACATAAAACCTGTCAATGAATTCAGTGTTAATAAATTCCTGATCATGTTGCTTGGCCAAATGAAAAGATTACTTCTTTTCAAAGTGTGTAAAATAATACAGTATCGCGATGTCAGAGCGGACGTCCCCAACCGTGGCAATATCTAACCAACCTTTGGCTTATCATCAAAAAAGCAAACCAAGTTTGAAATTATTTTGTTATTGGATAGGGGGAGCGACTGGGAAATCTCAGGACCACAGATTGGACCGAGAATTTAAGAAACCAGAACCACAAACCCGTAAGTGGAAATGGCAAAATATTTTGCATTTTATTTCCAAGAAATCTAGAGGCGGAGAGCTTCGCTCGAGGGAAACGCGGGAAACGCAATTCGTAGTGGAAGAAAATGGTTCGCCACAAAGGTCAGCCAGCACCTGACCTTGCTATTTGATCCTTCTGAGTGGATCTGAAGATGTCACTGGAAATAAAACCGAACATATGTATAAATACTTCCTTTTGTAAAATGCCCGAGCCTTACAAATAGCTGAAAAAGCACTTCATCCCATCCATTTCAACTTAAATAGGAAACCTATGCCAGCCAGATCAGTTCCATTCATTAGCTAGATGAATTGGATTTAAAACATTTTAATTGATTAAAAGTGTGCTTCCAATTAATCAAGCGGCAGATTTAACCATTCACAGGAGGCACCAGTGACTGACTGACTGACTGACACTCTCTCTCTCTCTCTCTCTCTCTCTCTCTCTCTCTCTCTCTCTCTCACACACACACACACACACACACACACACACACACACACACACACACACACACACCAGGAAGAATTGCCTTTTCTAAAATATGTTTGCTGCAATGTGGGGGGGAAGCATTGTCTAAAATCACAGGAGGATATATTTCTTCTTCACAACCGCTGTATTCGTATGCAGATTTGGAGAATTAAAATTCATAAATAAGAATGATTTCCTGATATGAGGTGGCAAACCCCAATACAAATTTGTCTGGGAAAAAATTAATTTCTGAGTTGTGGCATATCATTAAATGAGCCTAACCTAGAATAAGCCGTTTCTTGAATTAAATGACAAATAGGCCCAATTTTAAAAAAAATTCATCCAGGGTGGGGAGGAAGCAAATTTCTCAACGAAGGTGTTGTTTTCCTTAAATCTTTTTCTTGAAATCTAATCCCAGTCAGCGCCATCTTGAAAACTCCGTGGCCCTAAGACCAACATTCTTTCAATATTTGAACGTTAAGTTTTGCTAGCTGGGGTTTATGGAGGTTGCCATCTAAAATATCTGAGGAACACTTATGTTGGGGAAAGTATTTAAAAAATTGTTGTAAACTAGAAGGGACCATTTTGGAGTTCAGCACTTGAATAAAGATCTGTATATCAAAGCGACCCTCAGATTGTCTTTTATACTTAAGGAATCCCTGCAGATTTGACTCTGCTAATCTTTGCCCACTATAGGGCAAGGCTGTCAAACTCGTGGCTGTCACGTGATGTATCGCATCTTTTTTCCGCTTCACTAAAATGGGGGTGGGCGTGGCCAAGCGCGTGACGCATCTGGCCCATGGGGCCACAAGTTTGACACCCCTGCTGTAGGGCATGGTGCTCATCTCCAATTCAAGGCCACTGAGCGAGCGCTATGCAAAGACATTTCCGTGGTCATGTAGCCAGCATGATGTCACACACCGTTATTACCTTCCCACCGAAGTGGTACCTATTTATCTATTTGCATTTGCATGCTTTTGAATGGCTAGGTTGGAAGGAACTGGGGAAAAGACGGGAGCTCACTCCATCACATGGTGATTGGGTCTCAAACCTGGGTTGTCAGCTGTCCGGCAGTTCATACTTATGAGGAACTCTGAATATGAATGATCTCAGAAGGTTGTCTCCCATCATCCTGGTTAACTAACGTGCACCAGTAAACCTTGATCATGAAAAGCGTGCACATGTAATGCAAACTAATCAGTCCTATATGGACTGCTGGGCCTACTGAAACTCCATACATCGAGAATCGAACACAGAACTTCTATCTGGGACTCAGAGAAGATATGTGGTGTTAACAATATTATGGCTTGACTATAATTTCTTTCTTCCTATCCAGAAACATCGTAAGGCAGCCAGATCCTGATGTAAATACTATCACAGCAAGAGGCTGAGAATACAACCTAGATCTCCGGGAGCGTCAGGCCTAACGAACATTATTTATTTTCCTTTCAGCTGAAAACCTAGTAAGAACTGCATCGCTCATCATAACAGGCCAATTTCTTTCCAGCTTCCCAAGTGCCCCAACGTAGAGAGCTGGCTGTTTAAACATGTGGATGAATCTGTTTGGTGCTATAACCTAAATGGTCACCATATGTTATAAGGCAGTGATGGCGAACCTTTTCGGCACTGAGTGCCCAAACTGGAATGTGTGTGCGCGCAGGCACATGCCGGAGTGCCGGAAACCCAAAGACCAGCAAGCGTGCGACGGCCATGTTAGCGGAGAAATAAATCCTCCGGAGGTCGATGGACCGTCGCTTCCCTTTTGAAAACATACTTACTTAGAAAATAAAACCCGAGATTCAAATCTAATTAACAAAATATTTATTTCAGTAGAAAAGTAATAAAAAGATCCTTATTAGACTACATCTTATCGGCTAAGGAAATAAATCACTTCTACCTTCGGTAGAAATGGCGGAGAGAAAAAGGAAAGGAGTAGACCTCTGGAATGCAGACATGCGTAGTAGAATATATCATACGTCTGCTTGACCATAAATACAAGAAAGAGAAAACATAGAGATGCACAACTGGCAATAATTCACATCGTGACAGGCCACCTGGTCTTTGGGTTTCCGGTGCATGCAGGTGTGCCGGACAGCTGGTCTTCGCGTGCACCGGAGCGCCAGAAACCCGAAGACCAGGTGGCCGGGGCGCAGCTGGCCTTCGGGTTTCCGGCACTCCAGTGCACGCAAAGACCAGCTGGCTGGCACGCATGCACATGCTGGAAACCAGAAGAGCAGCTGGAGATGGTGCGCGTGCCCACAGAGAGGGCTTTGCGTGCCACCTCTGGCACGCGTGCCATAGGTTCGCCATCACGGTTATAAGGTATTAGCTTACTTAAAACGTTAGTCAATTCGTTGGTCACAGCTAGGTTGGCTGCGCTCGCAGCTTTCCACACATTTGCTACAAAGACAACCCTAAAACCCTTTTTTAAAATTTAGAATAAGGGCAGCCGTTTTAAGCCAGTGGACGTACAGATAGTCCTTGAGTTACGACCACCATTGAGCCCCCAATTTCTGCTGCTAAGCAAAACGTTTGATAAGTGAATTGGGGGGGCCCTGTCACCAACTTTTCTTGCCACGGTTGTTAAGTGAATCATTGCATTTGTTAAGTTAGTAACGTGGTTCTTAAGTGAATCTGGATTCCCCACTGACTCTGCTTGTCAGCGGGTCGCAAAAGGTGGACCGCGTGACTCCAGGACACGGCAACCGTCATTAAATATGAACCAGTTGCCAAGCGTCTGAATTTTGATCACGTGACCATGGGGATGCTGCAATGGTCGTAAGTGTGAAAAATGGCAATAAATCACTTTTTTCTGTGCTGCTGTAACTTATGGGAATGGGGGATGGAGTAGAGTAGAGTAGAGTAGAGTAGAGTAGAGTAGAGTAGAGTAGAGTAGAATTAGGATAGGATAGGATAGGATAGGATAGGATAGGATAGGATAGGATAGGATAGGATAGGATAGGATAGAATAGAATAGAATAGAATAGAATAGAATAGAATAGAATAGAATAGAATAGAATAGAATAGAATAGAATAGAATAGAACCTGGAAGGGACCTTGGAATTGGAATTGGAATAGGAATAGAAAACTTTATTGTCACTTTAAATGTACACTAATCAGCATACATTAAAATGAAATTTCATTGCATTCAGCTCTCAAAGGATAACCATTATGCCTATACCCACATACACACACATATGACACAGAGAAATATCACAGTCTAGTTCAGTGGTTCCCAACCTTCCTAATGCCGTGACCCCCGCCCCACCCCCGCGCCCCCATTGTGACCCACCCCACCGCCGCCATTTGGGTTCTTTTACCCTCTGCGCATGCGCAAAGCATGCTGCGCATGCGCAGAGGGTAAAAGAACCCAAATGGCGGTGGTGGGGTGGGTCGCGGTGGAGGCGCGGGTTCTGGGGCACGATATGGCCAGGCTTGTGGCAGTGGGGGGGGGAGCTGAGGATGCCGGGGCGACCCCTGGGAAATGGTCGTTCGACCCCCAAAGGGGTCCCGACCCCCAGGTTGGGAACCACTGGTCTAGTTCGAATGTATACATACCAGTATACAATGACTACCTGTATTTGGAATTTGGAGAGCACTTTGTCGCAAAATGACTCACAAATGGGCTGTCAAAGGCCAAGCCAATGAGTAAGATTTCAACAAGATGCTTCACTCAGGACTGGCAGTGCAACACAGGCACAGCTGCTTTGCGGCCCTCAGGTTTACTACACATTTGCTCTTTCAAAAGTGTCCCCCGTGTGTAGAAAACACCTGCACTGAAGACCTCAAAGCAACTTGAGGCAGCCAAGCTGAACCTCTGAGCAACGATGAGTGCTTCACACCTTCATGGTGCAGACCCAGAAAGTTCTGTAAACACCTGTATCAGTGATGGTGAACCTTTTTTCCCTCGGGGGGGGGGGGCAAAAGGGTGTGCACGCGCACTGCTGCACATGCGTGAGTGCCCACACCCATAATGCAATGCCCCTCTTGCACGTCCCGCCCCCTGCACATGCGTGCACGACCGCCCTGTTTTGGCCTCACATCACAAAACAGCGGTGGGAGGAGGGAAAAGCCTCTCATCCCCAGAGCTGGGAGGGGGGAAAAGCCTCCTTTCCCCAAACAGAGCTGGGAGGGGGGGAAGCCTTTCGTGCCCAAACAGTGCTGGGGTGGAATCTCCAGAGATCTGGGAAGGCAGGGGCCGCAGAAAGCGAGGAGAAAGCATGCGTGTGTCTGACCCGAAAATCAGCTGGCCGGCGGGAGGCACCTGCGCAGTGGAGCTGAGCTGGTCAACGGCTCGGGTGCCTGCAGAGAGGGCTCCGCGTGCCACCTGTGGCACATGTGCCATAGGTTCGCCATCACGGCTCTATATAAACCAAAATTCATTGCTCTCCTCAATCTCAGGGACATTCTTCAAAATAAAGAGGTGATATATGCTTTCACATGACTTTGCACCCTTAAAATAAATGCATTAACAGACTCTAAAATTAAGCTTTACCAAAGGGTAGCCCTACTACCTCTCCTTCTTATACAATCAAAAGCTATCTCAGTCCGAAAACTGTCCTACCACAATTTCAGCAGAAAAATGTACAACCGTTCCAAATTACACCTAGATTTTCCGGTTTGGCACACAATTAGCAAACCTAATCCACAATTAAGTCTGACATCAAAGCAACTTTTCATATAAGGTTGACTCCCGCTTCCTCACCCTGGTTCGCACAGGGAAGGCCTGCGACTGGCTAAGATCTCTGGAGAATTCAACATCGCCACTTCCCTTCAATTATTTGATTATAATACAACGTAAGAAGAAGAGAAAAAACTAACACCACAGGTAGTCCTCGTTTTAGCGACGGTCTCATACAGAAACGGTTCACAGTTGCAATGGAAATGAAAAGTGTAGCTTCGCAACCAATCCTTTGCAGGTCCGTCAAGCCAAGAAAAGCCAAAAATGGTGAGCACAGTGGCCATTCCACCTAGTGACCGGAGAAGAGCAACAATGATGATTTAGGGGACTGGAGGCTAAAACATATAAAGAACGGTTGCTGGAATTGGGTATATCTAGTTTAATGAAAAGAAGGACTAGGAGTGACATGATAGCAGTCTTCCAATATTTGAGGGGCTGCCCCAAAGAAGAAGGGGTCCAGCTATTCTCCAAAGCACCAGAAGGCAGGACAAGAAGCAATGGATGGAAACTAACCAAGGAGAGAAGCAACCTAGAATTAAGGAGAAATTTCCTAACAGTTAAAACAGTTAATCAGTGGAATGGATTGCCTCCAGAAGTTGGGAATTCTCCAACACTGGAAGTTTTTAAGAAGAGATTGGACAACCATTTGTTGGAAATGGTATAGGGTTTCCTGCCTGAGCAGGGGGTTGGACTAGAAGACCTCCAAGGTCCCTTCCATTCTACTGTTATTCCGCTCTACCACACAACCAAGTTGCCCGTCCCAATTGTGGAAGCTAAATGGAGGATTAGTTATATTGGTTCCTGACATTTAAATGCTACCAATGCAGATGGCAACCCGCAGGTGTTCAAGGGCTGATCTCGGCTGCTAAGCTGAACCACCTCTGATATGCATTTGGATGGGTATTCTAGGGTAGCTGAACAAACTGGGAACTCAAAAGCCATCCAGAAAAAGACAATGGAAAATCACAGACAGTGCTAGGAGAACTGAACGGATGCAGCCATCGGGGGGGGGGGGGTGGAGGCGACAAACTTACAGAGCTAAACAAAACACAATCCGTACTAAGATACAACCTAATACACAAGGAGTAAAAATCGTAAGCCAAGAAAGTGCTTAGCCGAGCTGTGAAGTCACCGAATGGGGAAACAAACCAACCCAGCAGGTGTAGCTGCTTAAGAGAATTCTCCGTAAACCATCAGGTGTCCGGTGCCGCCGCGTGCTTTGAGATTAAATCTATAAAAAATATATCTAAGTGGCCTGGCCGATTGGGCGCCCTCCAAATATGCTGACCGTACCAGCTGAGAGTTTAAAAAAATAAACAGGTATGGTGAAAGACACCAAGCTTGAGGGGAAACTGCCTAGAATGACACCTATAGTTCTAACAAAGCCTTTAAGTCAATAGCATTTGTGCGCGCAGCCAGCAACGGGGCTCGCTTTTGAAAGCACCCACCAACATTATTACAGCGGCCAGAAATTGATTTTTGGAAGAGCGGAGCTTAATGACATAACCAAAGAGAGATGTCTAGCCTCTTTTGCTAGAACCCTGTTTTCAGCTAGGCGAGAATGTAAGTGGGGGTATCCTTTAAAAGGATAATCTGCCACTTCAAACCAGGCGAAGACAAAAAAAACCCCGGGCCCGTGAGATGAGATCTTGCTTTCTAGACAATACCCGCTTCTGCAAATTCTCTACAGCGCTGCTGCTGCTGCTGTTGCCGACACCACAAAAGGATGAAGAACATCAGGTTTAAAAGGAGGAGGAGGAGGAGGAGGAGGAGGAGGAGGAGGAGGAGGAGGAGGAGGAGGAGGAAGGAGAAAAAAAAGGAACGAAGGCCGCGTCCTGTGGGAGCCGCGGCTAAAACGAGAAAATCTATCAGATGTGCGATCAGCAAATAAGGATTTTTTTTTAAAGCCCGCCGAGAAACAGCCCCCCCCACCCCCCAATTTATAGCTCTGCTCCTAAAATAAAATGTGTAGTCTCTCTCTCTCTCTCTTTCCTGAGGGACAATTGCTGCCTAAGCAGAAAAGCCACTGGGTGACATCATGGCTGAGCTGAATGGAAGGAAGGGGAGGAGAGAGGGAAAAAATGCTTTTTTTTTTAAGGACTACAGTTAGTACCGCAACGTGCTTTTTTTTTTTAAAGATATCATTTGAATTGTCAATATTATGATGGCAAATCGTATGTGGGCTCTCAACTCAGGATTTAAGTGCTGCTTGGTGAATTCAGTGGGATCCTGTTCCTCATTTTTAAGCGGTTAAGACTGTGGTCTCCCTTTGTTTAGACACATTAATCAAGACTGGTGGTTTCGATTCCAAAGAAATGGACTTAGCAGAAGAATTCACACAATCTGCAAACAAAAGGCCCGATATGCAAAGGGGAGATTCTTTCCTTTTTCAGTTTGAAATTTTCTTCCACCTGTGTATTTACATCAAAAACGTCATCAAAAACGCCATCAAAAAAGCACAACAAAGAATGTTCTTTCTGCGCCAACTCAGGAAGCTCAAACTGCCCAAGGAGTTGCTGATACAGTTCTACAGAGGAATTATTGAGTCTGTCATCTGCACCTCTATAACTGTCTGGTTTGGTTCTGCAACCCAACAAGACAGACACAGACTTCAGAGGATAATCAGAACTGCAGAAAAAACAATTGCTGCCAACCTGCCTTCCATTGAGGGCCTGTATACTGCACGAGTCAAAAAGAGGGCCGTGAAAATATTTACATCTAGAGCATCTAGATGCCTATCAGTCGGGTTTCAGGCGCGGGTACAGTACAGAAACTGCCTTGGTCGCTCTGATAGATGATCTCTGGCGGGCCCGGGATGGGGGAAACTCCTCTATCCTGGTGCTACTTGACCTCTCAGCGGCTTTCGATACCATCGACCATGGTATCCTTCTGCATCGTCTCGGTGAGTTGGGAGTGGGAGGCACCGTTTTACGGTGGTTCTCCTCTTATCTCGCCGATAGGATGCAGTCGGTGTTAACAGGAGGGCAGAGATCCTCCCCTAGGCCCCTGTTATGCGGGGTGCCTCAGGGGTCGGTTCTCTCGCCCATCCTATTTAACATTTACATGAAACCGCTGAGTGAGATCATCCGCAGACATGGGGTGCGTTACCACCAGTACGCTGATGACACCCAGCTGTACATCACCACCCCGTCTGACTTCAGTATGGCAGTTGATGTAATGTGCCGGTGCCTGGACGACGTTAGGATCTGGATGGGGAGGAACAGACTCAGACTCAACCCCGACAAGACTGAGTGGCTTTGGGTATTGCCTCCTAAGGACTACGACAACTGTCCCTCCTTGGTTTTAGAGGGAACGAAACTGATTCCCTCGGACCAGGTCCGCAACTTGGGGGTCCTCCTAGATCCACAGCTAAAATTGGAGCATCATCTTACTGCTGTGGCTAGGGGGGCCTTTGCACAGGTTCGCCTTGTGCACCAGTTGCGGCCATACTTGGAGAAGGAGGCTCTACTCACGGTCACTCACGCCCTTGTCACCTCCCGTTTGGACTACTGCAATGCGCTCTACATGGGGCTACCCTTGAAGAGTATCCGGAGACTCCAACTGGTACAAAATGCGGCTGCGCGTGCTGTGGTGGGTGTACCAAGGTACACCCACGTGACACCTTTACTCCGCCAGCTGCATTGGTTACCCATTTGTCTCCGGGTCCAATTCAAGGTGTTGATCACCATCTTTAAAGCCCTTCATGGCTTAGGGCAGGGTTATCTCCGGGACCGCATTCTGCCTCATACTTCCCTTCGACCGGTATGGGCCCACAGAGTTGGCCTCCTCCAGGTCCCATCGGCTAAGCAATGCCGGCTGGCGGGTCCTAGGGGGAGGGCCTTCTCTGTGGCAGGCCCCGCGCTCTGGAACCAACTTCCTCCAGAGACCCGAACCATCCCCACCCTGCTGGCCTTCCGAAAAGCCGTTAAGACGTGGCTTTTCCTGCAGGCAGGGGGCAGAGCTTAACTCCAACTGAACTCTCCCCCGGGTATGCTTGGTTGTTGCATGGTTGTTTTTATATTGCATTTTTAATTTTTATATTATGTTTTTAAATTTTGTTTATTGGTTTCTTGTATTTTCCTATGCTGTACGCCGCCCTGAGTCCTTCGGGAGTTGGGCGGCATATAAGAAAGCCAAATAAATAAATAAATAAATAAATAAATAAATAAATACTGACTCCTTGCATCCTGGACATAAATTGCTTCAACTCCTACCCTCAAAACGTCGCTATAGAGCACTGCACACCAAGACAACTAGACACAAGAACAGTTTTTTCCCGAACGTCATCACTCTGCTAAACAAATAATTCCCTCACCACTGTCTAACTCAGGGGTCGGGAACCTATGGCTCGCGAGCCAGATGTGGCTCTTTTGATGACTGCATATGGCTCGCAGCAGGGGTGAAATCCTCCCGGTTCGCCCGGGCCAGTCCTTCGGCGTATAGCCGATGGAACTGGCGGCGGTTGCGGCGCGGAGCTTCTCCTGCCCGCTTTCCCGTCCCGGCTGAACACAATCACCGCTTTCCCGTCCCGGCTGACCACAATCATTTGGGTTATTTTTCCCTCTGTGCATGCGCGCGCATGCACAGAGGGAAAAATAACCCAAATGGCGGCGTTCAGCCGGGACGGGGGGAGCTAAAAAACGGCCATGGCCACATCCCCGCCGTTCTCCAGCCAAGCGGCTGAAGAAGCCCCAGAGCCCCGCCACCAACCTGCGTCTCCTGCTGGGAAGGAGCCTCTGTCGCTGTCTCTCGCGGGGTTCCAGCCACCCGACTGAGTCCCTGACCGCGGCACCGGCAGGGTTAATGCGTATGGGAGAGGAGAGAGAGCGCTACCGCCGCCGCTGCTACTTTCACCGCTTCGATATTTCTTTGGTGGGCGCGCGCGGGAGGGACCATGGAGCAGAGGCGCCCGGCAGCTTAAGGCAAGAGGCGGGTGGGAGATGCGGGTAGGAGCCTGTCGCCGCCGCCGCCACTTCTGGCATCCCCACGCCTCTCACCCCGCTCGCCGGGTGCCTCTGCTCAGCGGTCCCTCCTGCGGAGGCCCACCAAAGAAATATTGGAGCAGCGCAGCGGCGGCGGTAGCGCGCTCTCTCCTTCCCTCCGGAAGGAGAGAGCGCGCTCCCACCCGCCTCTTGCCTTAAGCTGCCGGGCGCCTCTGCTCCATGGTCCCTCCCGCGCGCGCCCACCAAAGAAATATCGAAGCGGTGAAAGTAGCAGCGGCGGCGGGTAGCGCTCTCTCTCCTCTCCCATACGCATTAACCCTGCCGGTGCCGCGGTCAGGGACTCAGTCTGGTGGCTGGAACCCCGCGAGAGACAGCGACAGAGGCTCCTTCCCAGCAGGAGACGCAGGTTGGCGGCGGGGCTCCGGGGCTTCTTCAGCAACCCACCCACCTACCTCGCTTGGTGCGGTTCCCCGCACTTGACATCTTGGAAGAGGGCTGGGCGAGGGAGAAAGGAGCCACGGTGGGGATTGGTTTGCAGAGAGAAAGAAAGAAAGAAAGAAAGAAAGAAAGAAAGAAAGAAAGAAAGAAAGAAAGAAAGAAAGAAAGAAAGAAAGAAAGAAAGAAAGAAAGAAAGAAAGAAAGAAAGAAAGAGGAAGAAGAAGAAGAAGAAGAAGAAGAAGAAGAAGAAGAAGAAGAAGAAGAAGAAGAAGAAGAAGAGAAAGAAAGAAAGAAAGAAAGAAAGAAAGAAAGAAAGAAAGAAAGAAAGAAAGAAAGAAAGAAAGAAAGAAAGAAAGAAAGAATCATTACCAATGCTATGATGGAAATCACCAACTCAAAGACAAATATCACTTTGGAGCAAGGAAGCTGCTACAGCAGCAACAAATTAAACAGCACAAAGACAGGGATTCTCTCAATATCCCATTGTCCCTATTGACATTTAGTTGAATTCACTTTTAAAATATATTATATGGCTCTCACTGAAATAAATTTCCAATTTTTTTGCTTTCATGGCTCTCTTAGTCAAAAAGGTTCCCGACCCCTGGTCTAACTATTCACTAGGCTGCATTACTATTACTATTAGTTTTTCTCATCGTTCCTATCACCCATCTTCTCCCACTTATGACTGTATGACTGTAACTTGTTGCTTGTATCCTTACGATTTATATTCATATTGATTGTTTCCGGATTGCTTATTTGTACCCTATGACAACCATTCTTGACAAATGTATCTTTTCTTTTATGTGCACTGAGAGCATATGCACCAAAGACAAATTCCTTGTGTATCCAATCACACTTGGCCAATAAAGAATTCTATTCTATTCTATTCTATTCTATTCTATTCTATTCTATTCTATTCTATTCTATTCTATTCTATTCTATTCTATTTACAGTAGGTACAGTATCGTGTACCAAACAAACTTATTTAAATTTATTTATTTATTTAGCGCATGGCGTATAAAACATATACAGGAGGTCCTCAACTGACGACCACAATTGAACCCAAAATTTCCGTTGCTGAGCGAGAATGTTGCTACCGTGAGTTTTGACCCCGTTTTACGGCTTTTCTCTCCACGTTCGTTAAAGTGAATCACCGCAGTTGTTAAATGAGCCACACGGGTTGTTAAGTGAATCTGCTTTGCCCATTGACTTTGCTTGTCAGGAGGTCGCAAAGAGAGGATCATGTGACACCCACCCCCCCGGGACACTGCGACCGTCATAAATGTGAGTCAGTTGCCGAGCATCAGAATGTAAATCACGGGACCCTGGGGAGGCTGCAACGGTCATAAGTGTGAAAAACAGTCATGGGTCACTTTTTTCAGTGCTGTTATAACTTCAAACGGTCACTAAGTGAACTGTTGTAAATCGAGGACTATTTGTATATTAGCATTTCACCTAGTTCAGTAAAAACACAATAAAATATAAATGTGAAACAATCTATGTTCAGGTATCAACGTCTAGGCCAGTGATGGCGAACCTATGGCACGGGTGCCACAGGTGGCACGCGGAGCCATATCTGCTGGCACGCGAGCCGTTGCCCTAACTCAGCTCCAGTGCGCATGTGATTGCCCACCAGCTGATTTTTGGCTCGTGCGGAGGCTCTGGGAGGGCGATTTCGGCCTCCGGAGGGCCTCCAGGATGGTGGGGGGAGTGTTTTTGCCCTCCCCAAGCTCCAAGAAAGCCTCTGGAGCCTGGGGAGGGTGAAAAATGGGCCCACTGGGCCCACTGGAAGTCGGGAAATGGGGGAGTGAGGGGGGTCATGCACACATGTGCAGGAGGGTGGGGCAAGTGAGGAGCTTTGAATTATGGGTGTGGGCACGCACGTGCGTGCAATAGCACGCACACACACTATTTCGGCACCCGAGGAAAAAAAGGTTCGCCATCACTAGTCTAGGCCATCTAACTACTGAACTGCAGTATCGTTAATATGAAAAAAAAATCAGATACCGGACCGGTATATGCCCTCAGCTTACAGCTGGTCACAATGTGAGCTACAGTTTGATGTGAGACTTCACAATCACATTGAGGGGAAGATACTATGCCTCATTTATACACAGAGTCCCGGCAGACGCTGTGTGAGATGCGAATCCTGTTCAGGATTGTCCACTGCTGATGTGGTATTTCAAAGCCTGGAATCTTTTTTGTGGGGTCATTTCTATGTCTCCCTATGCCTGGGCATTTCACTTATTTATCTATCCTGCCAATCCAATTCTTATATCCTGTTAAGTTTCAATGACTGATTTATACAGGGGCTACCCTTGAAGAGTATTCGGAGACTTCAACTGGTGCAAAATGCGGCTGCGCGTGCTGTGGTGGGTGTTTCAACATACACCCACGTAACACCCATACTCCGCCAGTTGCATTGGCTGCCCATCGGTCTCCGGGTACAATTCAAGGTGTTGATCATCATCTTTAAAGCCCTACATGGCTTAGGACCAGGTTACCTCCGGGACCGCATTCTACCTCATACTTCCCTTCGACCGGTCAGGTCCCACAGAGTGGGTCTCCTCCAGGTCCCGTCAACCAAACAATGTCGGCTGGCGGGGCCTAGGGGGAGGGCCTTCTCTGTGGACGCCCCTGCTCTCTGGAACCAACTCCCCACAGAGATACGAATTATCCCCACCTTGCTGGCCTTCCAAAAAGCCGTGAAGACATGGCTCTTCCGGCAGGCGGGGTTTTGAGACAACTTCATCTTGGTCTCCCCCATGTATGTAAGATTGTGTATGTTTTTTTTTAAATGTATTTTAAATTGTTTTATATGATCTTGTTTAGTGGTTCTTTAAATGTTGTACGCTGCCCTGAGTCCCCAGGGAGTAGGGCGTCATATAAGAATCCTAAATAAAATAAAATAAAATAAAATAAATACAGAATGAAAAGACCAAACCAAAAAAAAATGCTGCTTACAAAAATCACAATCTAGGATTCATACAAGTGTTAAGCGAAAAAGAAACCACATTATATTAAAAGAAACCAAACAATAAGGTAACATAAAATTGGATATAGTAAGATTTTGAAAAAGCTGTTAAAATGGATAAGTATATTATGTGTAATTGTATGTAATCTCTGTTCTATTTTGTATTTGTGTTGTCTTGTTTGTTGTGTAAGTTAGTTTTCTTTCTTTTTCTGTATTTTTAACGAAAAAACCAAATAAAGATTATTATTATTATTTTTAAAAGAAACCACATTATAGCTCTTAATGTAACGTGTGAATCCAAGCACCAAGTTTCTTCAAAACAAGTTTTCCAGGGGGGAAAAAAATACTAATTTGATTTCTAAATGTTATTGGTAAGTCAAGGCCTTCGCCACACAAAGATTTATTTTTAGCTTGGGATGCTTTGTTAAAACGAGCTTTGTGACTGATAGAGAAACGAAGAGGAAAGTGACAAAATTAAACCTAAATAATTGCTTATTGAGATGCTTATGTACAAGAGGAATACAGTACAGTCAATACTTTAAAACAAATACCTTTTACCACCATTTAGTCTTTTAATAACACAAACCCTACTGTGAAAAACACCCAAGATCAGCGCAGCGTATCTATAGCTGTCCAGTTCATCCATAAAGCAGAATTCCTTATTAGAATTATTATAAGAGTAACAGGAAAGAAATTGGAGAACATGGGGGTAACCCAATGACAAAATTAGACTTTCAAGGAGGCAGCATTAGAGTAATAGTGTATACCTAGATTAAAAGATAATAGATATAGATATAATAAAAAAAAATAATGTGTTTAGAAGGGACACCAACAATTAAAAGATGTATGTTAATATGCAGTCAGTCTGTTAAATATTAGATGTATTAGAATTAGAAGCACTCAGGAAAGGTTTAGAAGGAGGAAGAGGAAGTAGGAGGAGAGGAAAGAAGGAGTGAAGGGACAGTAGGTAGGGGGAGAGAAGGAGTAAGAAGGGAGGAGGAGGAGAGGAGGGAGATAGAGGGAGGGGAGTGTGAAAGAAAAAAGGGGAAACAGACTGATAAGTAATAATATAATATAGGTGCAAAATAGGATATTATTATGATTGATTAGATAGAAATGTGTAACTATGAATGTAATTGATATGTTTCAAGGTATATGCATTGATTTGTGTATGGATATTGTGGAGGAAAAAATAAAAAAAATTCAAAAAAAAAAGCAGAATTCCTTCAAACAAAATCTTAAGATGACTTGTGCACAAATGAGAGGTTTCTAGAGAGCCAAAGGCATTTGTCTACTGCTATGAAAAACAGCAACGTCTTTTGAAGCATCTTAAAAACTAACAAAATTATCCAGAGCTGGTTTCACACACCAGTTATGGAATTCCTGGGGGAGGGAATACAACTTCAGTCCAAGAAAGCCATTAAAAAAAACCGAACAGCCAATGAACCGTCTCTCTCTTCCACCACACATTCTTCATGAAAAAAGAAAAAGAAAAAGAAGGAAAATCTGGAAATTGAAACATTTGTCCAAAGCCATTAGCCTTAGAGAATGACTGTTCTTGTTTATTCAGCTTACCAATGTTGTAGGAAAGTATGTTTTCAAAGGTCAGCTCAGATCAAGAATGCAGGAACTAAACAAATTTGACACTAGAAACATGATACTTGCGCTGGCTGATAGTATCACACAGGCTTACAAACCGGGCTGGCTTAGGATTTCTTATTCATGTGTGCGAGAAAGAATTTAATACCGTCAGAAGCGACAGGAGAACAAGACAAGGTGAGAGATACAGATAAGAAGTTTGCTTTTCTTTGCCTACTTCAACTTTTAAAAAGCATGAATTAACGCTCCTTAACTTCTGAATGAAGCCAGGGATGAAACAGAACAGTAAGCAGTTAGTATCTACAGGAAATGAGTCACCAACAACAATGAATAATATTCTAAGAAAAAGACTTGGAGGAGGCCAAATTTACGTGTATTTCTCCAGAGGAAGGGGAAAAAAACCAACTTCAAAACAATGCACTGATTGGTCTCGCCAACGAAGCTATGAAATCCTACCGCATGTTTTAAGCGTGCGTTGGTATTATCAAGTTTATGTGTGCAAGGCATTTCTGCAGGGTTGCTTCTTGTAAGGCAACAACCCTGCTAAATGGAAATGGAAACGGACCACATGCATTTCAAGATCGACAGAAGAGGGGACGACTTACTAACTCATGCTTCACCTCCTTATCTGATGGAAGGCCCGGAAGCAATCATTGGCTTCTGTCCCATCAGTCAGAGGGGAGGGAAAGACTTAAGCGTTCTCTTCCACCTTCTGAGCAGCATTTGGGGGGGTGGGGGGTGGATGGAGTGGACAAAAACCCTGGCTAGATTTCAGTATTATCAAAGGCAAAACCTACCGTATTTTTCGGAGTATAAGATGAACCCTTTTCCCCCCTAAAAGAGGCTGAAAATTTGGGTGCGTCTTATACTCTGAATGTAGCTTTTTCAAAGCTTTTTTTTCCAGCCCTAACGAGGTGCTAACTCTTCCTGGCTTGCAGGATTTTTTCACTCCTACTCCCTCCGAAGAAGTGTTTTTCCAGCCCTAAGTCTTTGCAGGCTTGTTTTCATTGCTATTCCCTCCGAAAAAGGTTTTTTTCAGCCCTAACCAGGGGATAAAATAATGTGCTGAAGCTGACCAGACTAAGGACGCTAGCCAGATGAATATCTGGTAGGTAGGTTTTTTCCCCCTATTTTCCTCCCCCAAAACTAAGGTGCATCTTATACTCCGAAAAATACGGTAATCCTTTCAGCGGGAATCCTATGTAAGACGACGTTACAGGTAGTTCATTTAGTGAACGTTCAAAGTTACAATGGCACTGGGAAAAACCGTTTTTCACACTTATGGCCATTATAGCATCCCCGTGGTCACGTGATCAAACTTAATGGGCAAACTGGATTCACTTAACACTGTGGAAAGGGAGGTTGTAAAATGGGGCAAAATTCCCTTAACAATTGTCTTGTTTGGCAACAGAAATCTTGCCTCAATTGTGGTCATAAGTCGAGGACCACCTGCACATGAAGTCAGACCGATGCACCATTTAATTTCACTTCTGTCTACAATACTGGGAAACTGGGAGTGGTTAAAAAGAAAAGTTTATGGCAAAGAATCTGTCAATTATTCACCTCTCTTATATTGGCCTGCAAGTAATTGTTGAAAGGAGCCATGTTTTGAATTAAGGGGTCAAAAATTCGAAAGACAAAGAAAGGGGAAAGAATGCAACATTCTCTGATTTTAGAAAAAAATGTCTCGCAAAACATCACTCTTCCCTTTATACCTCCCTAAGTCCCTCTAGCTCTTCCAAAGATTGGGCAGTAAAGCTTCTTTCTTCATTCATTTCTAGAATTAAGGAGAAATTTCCCATCAGTGAGAAAAATTAACCAGCGGAACAGCTTGCCTCCAGAGGTTGTGGCTGCTGAAGGTTTTTAAGAAGACACTAGACAACCATTTGTCTGGAATTGTATAAGGATCCTGCTTGAGTAAGGGGGGTTGATTAGAAGACCTCTTAAGGTCCCTTCCAACTCTATTGTTCTGTAATTCTAATTCATGCATTTTGCCTGCCACATTCCTATTTCTTTGGCCTGGCATTAGCCACTCAACAGTCTAAGCTCAAGATAATAAAAGAAACAGCCTAAACATCAAGGTTAATGCCTAGGTGATGGTTTTATTTTTATTTTTCTAATTATTTCATTAGGGGAGGGGAATCATTTCTAATCCCTCTCCAAGTCCACTGGCAGATGGCAAAACTGTTTAAAAGATTAAAAACAGGAAAACTAATTCAATACATTAATAAGAAAGACAGAAAGGATATAATTTATATAAATCTAAAAGCATCTCGAACATTTAGACAGAACTCCAGAGCACAAATGTCAGGCACTAATTTAAAAAAAAACCAGATCATTACTGCAGCTAAAGCATCAAACCAAAACATTTCACAGAGGTTTAAAAATTTAATACACATTTTCAGTTCCATTACATCTTAAGCCTATCAGAATCAATGACAGGCCTTTCACACATGTTGTATAAAGGTGAAACCTGGAAGGCTGAGTGAGTTCCATAGTTACAACACCAAGGTAAATGATAAAGTTTAACAGTGATTGATGTCTGCTTAAAATCATGTCGTAGGTATAAAGCTGAAATTCAAGGTAGAAGAAGTTTCCTCCCAAAGCAGGCAAGCCACCATGGCCACAAGAATGCACGGAATTAGGACAGTTAAAACCATCCATCCTTCAACTTTATTCAGTCCTTAGCAAGTCCACACCTGGAATACTGCATCCAGTTCGGGTCCCCACATTACAAAAAAAAATGTTTATTTATTTTATTTGTTTGGAAGTTCTTCTATGCCGCCCTACTCCCTAAGGACTCAGGGCGGCGTACAGCATTTTAAAGAACACCAACAATAAAAACATTTAAAAACAATTTTAAAAAAATTAAAAAGAAAAACATACAACACCATACATACATGGGGGACACCTCAGATGTAAAATTGTCTCAGAACCCTGCCTGCAGGAAGAGCCATGTCTTAATGGCTTTTCGGAAGGCCAGCAAGGTGGGGATGATTCGGGTCTCTGGGGGAAGTTGGTTCCAGAGAACAGGGGCCCCTACAGAGAAGGCCCTCCCCCTAGGCCCCGCCAGTCGGCATTGTTTGAGACTTTGGGGGAAAAAGTTCAAAAGAAGAGCAACTAAGATGATTAAATTGGAGACAAAAACATATGAAGAACGGTTGCAGGAATTGGGTATGGCCAGTCTAAAGAAAAGAAGAATCAGGGGCCACATGACAGCAGTATTCCAGTATTTGAGGGGCTGCCACAAAGAAGAGGGGGTCAAATTATTCTTCAAAGCACCAGAGGGCAGGACAAGAAACAATGGTTGGAAACTAATGAAAGAGAGAAGCAACCTGGAATTAAGGAGAAACTTCCTAATAGTGAGGACAATTAACCAGTGGAACAGCTTGCCTTCAGAAGTTATGGGTGTTTCATCACTGGATGTTTTCAAGAGAGTAGACAGTCACTTATCTAAAATAGTATAGGTTCTCCTGCTTGAGCAGGGGGTTGGACTAGAAGACCTCCAAGGTCCCTTCCAGCTGCATTCTGATTGAACTATAAGTTACCTAGTAATTAGGATTGCAGATGTTCCTGGACAAGAAAACAGAAGCAGATGATGCCATACACAACACAACAAAGACATTAATGGGTGCTCCAATAACAATCCTCAGCTTATCAATGCAAGAAGACCATAGTGGGTTCTAAATCCCGTCGCTACTGGTTCGCTTGTGCGCACGCGCAACGCTTCTGCACATGCGCAGAAGCCTCCTGGGCGGGTGGGAAGAGCCTCCTGCCGCCGCCACCAGTTCGCAGAACTGGGCCGAACCGGGAACAACCCACCACCAATGTTCCCTCTGACATTAGAAAACATCGTGCGGCAGTTGGAAACTGCTGCGCGGTGTTTTCTTATCACATGCGCGGCCGCACAGCCGCGCAGCTTAGAGGAAACATTGCCCACAACTGTGCAAAACTGCTCTATCTGTCTATTGTAACTAACTCGGTCTACAACTTCTATGTTTTATTTCTATTTGATCTAACAGTTACTACACTCTCAACTATGCCATAATATAAACATACTACAGTGCACTTCATCAAAGTATGCCAGAGTGAATGTTTTAGCCTACTGAATTGTCAAGACATTGCTTGTTTTGCTCCCTATTATTCAATTAGCCAGAATAAAACATAATAAAACATAATAAAACAGATAAAACAGATCTGCATTCTAGTTGAGACACAACCACACCATAACATTATCCTAAAAGCTAGTGTTTTTGAAATTTAAAAAAAACCCAGCAATAGCAATCAGCTGATGCAATGGAAATTCTTCCAATCCCTACCGATCATCAATATATAAAATTAAGATGAATGCATGTTGATCCTATAGGAATTTTGAGAATCCCAGCATATCCTTAAACCTGTATCTTTTGTGCAAACTACGCACGCGTCACATTCAAAACATGTCAACAATAATAGTAAGGTACAATTATTGCAGGGGGGATTCGGTTACTATTTTAGAAACAAAAACATTCAAAATATTTGTCTTGACAAAACAACAAAGCACAGCATTTTGTTTACTTCTGAACACCACTGTTTTCCACGGAGCTTGTTTGGAGGAAACAAAAGAAATTGCCATCTCATCTATGCAAAAAGTTTTCAAGCAAAAAGTACATTTCCTACCCTACCTCTGCAGTATTTCCAATTGTGTTTAGCAACAGTGTGTGTTATTACAAAGTCTGATACACTGTTGATGTTGCCTAGTTTAGTAATGAAACATCCACAAGAAAACCACTAAAGCTCAGAGAGCACCAAGGCCCGCACAGCTCAATCCTGAGCTACAAATATTCTGTCCTAAAGATAAAATCTGGAGAATCTTTAAAGGTTTTTTAAACAGTTTAGCTTAAAACTAAATTTGTTGGTATAGTTTTCGAGGGGGGTGGGGAAGTTAGTGACATGCCTCAGGTATTTCCATTAACAATTGGTTTAATTGACAGTTTCATATTTCTCAATCAATAGGGTATCTTGAAATGAGTTGTTATTATTAGAAACGACCGATTCCTAGTATGAAAGCAGTCACTGGCACACTGATGTCATGCAATTAATATCAGAAGGATATATAAGTTTTGATGTTTTCTGCTGCAGCGAAGAGTCCATTAGTGTGTTTTCCCTATGGTGGCAGAAACCATATGCTTAGTTGTAGAAAAACAACTGCAGGATGATTGTTCTTTGTTTCCATATGCTCAATATCTGTGCAATAAATTTAAAAAATCACCAAGGTTAAGAAAAGGGGGATTGATTGATGTAATAGGGGCGGAACCAAACAAAAAGAGCCATCAGCTACAATTCTTAGACATCCCTCCTTAAAAGTACAGCCCACTGAACCCAACTGGGTTTACTTCTGAGTAATTCCAATTGACTTGTGGTCTAGATCTATGGTTATTTCTCTAGCAAGAGGCTAAACTTAATTCAGAGACTATTACAGCAATCCTAATGCTACACCTTTTGTACAGTCATGTTGCAAGATCGGAATTAAAATACAAATTATACATCAGGGTGCCTCAAGACAGAGCTGCTTGAAGTCAAAACACTTTCATGGTTAATTGGGCATTCTTACATTAAATATATATATATACTAATATCTCAAACATCAAATAAGTCCACCTATGTGATATGCACCGAACTGTAATTCCAAACATATTACAAAACTGCTTCTGTTTAACCTAGCATAAAAGCTTTTGGGGGGGGGGGATGTTACGCTTTTTCACTGACATATTGGCACTGATGATAGAGATAAATTATATTGCATCTCCCAGACATCCAATTTACCCAGGTGTCTTCAACTCTTGTTGGACTTAATTCAACACACCCAGGGTTTTTTTTTTTACAGCCAAGGACCATTTATACAGTTTCAAACAACATTACGCCCCTGTCAGATTTTTCTACCAAATCCACACCGCCTAAGCCCCCCCCCTTAAAGTTAAGTATTGATCTTGGCCAAATTCACTCCATTTTTCCTTGCTTTTGTTTGTAGCTCAGTGGGGGGTTCCCCCCCCCAACATCGGAGCGCATGATCTACACACAAACCACTGCAGCCCATCAATCATTACAGACACAGCAAAAAAAGAAAAAAGATTAGCGAGAGAGCCAGCTCGTTTTTTAAACATCCTGACCTTCTCAGGGTCCTATTAAAAAGAATAGTGTGAGATAGATAGATAGATAGATAGATAGATAGATAGATAGATAGATAGATAGATAGATAGATAGATAGATAGATAGATAGATAGATAGATAGATAGATAGATAGACAGACACACACACACATATATATATGCATGCATACATACACACACACACACACACACATATATACACACACATACATATACATATACATACACACATATATATGCACATATATCCCACCAGGCTCAGCGGATAGGCACAATACAGCCCAGCCATTAACATACATACACACATACATACACACACACACGTTGTAACTATCACCTTTCCGCTTTAAAGAAAAAGAAAAAGAAAGGGGGGTGGGGGCAGAGAGACCTTTCCTTCGCAAGGCATGTTTTTCAAGCCCCAGCCGCGATCTCTAGGACCATCAAACCGAGATAAGCGACGGATCCCGACCGTGAAAACCTCTCCGGCGGTATGCAGACCGGCAAGTTCTTTCCAGGTGTGGAAGGGAGGGGGGGCTCGCACCAGGGCATCCCCTCACTCTTTTCCCCCCATCCCTTTGTTCTTCTTCTCCCCCCCCTCCCCGTCTCCGATCTCCCCTTCCCAGGAAGAGACCCTCTGCAGCTCAGCCCCCCCCTCAATCCCCCCCCAAATACCACGGGGCTAAGACCCGAGCGACCCTCCCTCCCGGCCTCCCCCCATTACCCCTTGCCCTTTACGCCCCCCCCTCAAAAAAAAACCCACCACCCCCACGCTAGGCTCCACCTCCCTTCCCTCCCCCTCCCATCTTGCCTTCCCGGCGCAGAGACCCCCCGAAACAGCCCCCAGCAGCAGCAGCCAGGCACCCCCAAGAGCCGGGGTCTCCCTAGGGAGGCAGACACGCCCCTATCCAGCCCCCCACCCACTCTTAGCACTCGGGGAAAGTTACCCCGGGCCACCTTGGGGGGTGGGGGGGCTGCCCTCCCTCCGGCAAGAGAGGAGCCCCCTGGAAGGGAGGGGGCGTCCTCGTGGGCCCCTCCCGCCCCCCACCAAGCAGCACCCGGCCAGCTCTCACTCCCCCTCTCCCATCCCCCTAACCCCCTCCCTCCCTCCCATCCGAGACCCCTGCCCACCCCGCAGCGATCCCGGCGGGCAAAGGAGGGCGGGCGAGGGGTGGGGTCAGGGCCGGCGGGGGAGGGAAGGAAGAGAGGGAGGGAAGATGCCAACCCCCCCCCCGGGCCTTTCAAGGCCGCGAGAAAGTTGCTGCCCCCCCTTCCCACCCCCCACCCCCCCGATCGGCCTCTCCCCCCCTCCCCCTCCCCCCCCCCAGGCCCCTCTTGACTCACCAGGGAGAAGAGGTTGGAGTGACAGTCCTCCAGGCTCGCCCCGTTCGCCGCCGCAGTCATGGTCCTCCTCGGCGAGCCCGGCCTCCAGAGCGGGGCATGTCTGGCCGGGCCGGGCGGAGCGGAGCGGGGCAGCAGCCGCACAGGCGCCGAGGGGGGCGGGCCCGGCGGCGGAGGCGCCCGCCCGCCCTCTCTTTCCCCTCCTTCCTTCCTTCCTTCCCGCCGAGAGCCTCAACCTCACCCCCCCCCCCCGATGCCCGATCGGCAGCCGAAACGGAGAGAAAGGGCGGCGGCGGCGGCCGCCACTCGGCGCGGGCGGGGCTGCCGCTTCCGCCTTCCCGCTCGCTCTCCCTCGCCCGCCCGCGTCGGGCCAAAGAAATGATGATGATGGGAGGGGGGGTGCGGGAAACGAGGCGGGCGGCGACGACAAACGAAGGGTGCGCGCGCTTCAGGGGAGCCGCCGCTGTTGCTGCTGCTGCTGTTGCTGCCGCCGCCGGGTGGGTCCCCTCAGGGCGGGCGGAGGCAGGCAGCCGCTCCTCCTTCTCTGGCGGAGGAAGAGGAGGAGGAAGGAGGCGGCGGCGGCGTCGTCCCCTTCCTCGCCGCCCGGCTACGGATCGAGCGCGGCCGCCGCCGCCGCCGCCGCTCCTTCTCCCTGGTGGGCTCCCCTCAGCGCCGCCTCGCACTCCTCATAGACATACACAGAAGGCTGGCAGGGCTCGGGGGCTCTGACAGCAATGGCGGCCGCCAGGAGCAGCGCGCTTCGCCATTGGCCCGGCGCGGATCACGTGGGGCGGCCGTCCCGGCTGGACGCAAAAGGAGGAGGAGGAGGGGGGGAGAGGAAAGAAGGAAGGAGAGGTGCGGACGCCGGCGGGGACGCCGCTTGCGCAGGCGCCGTGGGCCGAGCTGCCGAAGGGGGCGCTGTGGAGCCAAGAGGCGGGCGGGAGGACGGGCGGGCGGAGCAAGCGAGGCAAAGTTACCTCGCAGTAACGGAATGCGCGGCTTTTCGAAGCCACGCCCCCTTTTCTGCTGATTGACAGCTGCGGGGTTGGCGTCTTTCTCCTCAGCTTAATGTTGATTTATTTAATAGTGTCTTTAGGTTTGTTTTTTTAAATTTTCTCTCCTATTTTTTTTCCTGTCGCTTCTGAAACTGCCCTATTGTCCTCTATTATCGGTACTTTTTACTTATGTTTATACAAACAACTACTATCCTGTACATGTTTGACAAATAAATAAATAAATAAAATATTTTCCCCTCCTAGTTTAGCTTATATTAGCTTTTCTTGTCTTTATTGCAAATCTCCCTGAAATGATTAGAAAAAGGTCAGTTTTCTGATATATATGTGTGTGGTTTTTTTTGCTGAATATATATACATACATACATACATACATACATACATACATACATACATACATACATATATATATATATATATATATATATATATATATAGACATACACACACAAAGGAGGGCAATATTGCTTAGAAACCTCAGATTAATAAAAGCCATCCTTGTATTTTATTTTACAATCTAATAAAAATGTTTAAAGTGGCATTAAAAAAAATCCATCCTGATCACCTCTTTGGGCAGCGTTTTGTGGTTATATGTATCAATGTATCTTATTTTTAAAAATTACAATGGAAGTGTTGCTTCCAGGATAAAAATATATTACACCCTGTGAGAGAAACAAGCCAGCCACAGGATAGATCGGTAATTGGTAAATGCATTTGTCTGAAAATAATCTGTATTTTTCATTTGCTATTAATGGAAAGAGTAGAACAGAATAGAATAGAAAATAGAATAGAATAGAAAATAGAATAGTATAGAAAATAGAATAGAAAATAGAATAGAATAGAATAGAAACAGAGGTGGAAGGGACCTTGGAGGTCTTCTAGTCAACCCCCTGCTTAGCCGGGAAACCCTACACCACTTCAGGCAAATGAAAGGCGTATGTGTGTTCACCATTTTTATGTGTAAACCCAAGATCCTGGTTTGAACAAGGGGCATCCAAGCTTTATATAATGTAGGGTTTCACCAAGTCTAAATTTGGCACTGGATCACCCTCTTTTGAATTGGCACAAGCCTCCGAAGCTGAAAGTCACCCAACAATTTTGCATCAAATGCTGACATGCATTCAAACCATTTTGACTAAGGTTGGCTGATAATTAAAGCGGGCTGGAGTATTAAATTTTTTTGTAAGTGTAATTTTTTTTTCTTTTTAACAAAACCGTCATCTATCTTTTTTTTTTTTTTTAAAAAAGGAAAATCTGGGGAAAGTGCAAATGAAAAAGGCGATGGAGAAAGAATCCACCATATCACCTATATACTTATCAATACTCACTGGATTTCCAATGAATTCATGATTATAATAAGGAACAATTGTTCAGGGTGTGCATTAGTACCACCTCTGTAATTGAGTAGATTTAGCAGCTCCTATAAACGGCAGCCCCTGGGAATCTGGCCATAATAGGAGGACTAATATACTTTGGGTTGTCAATATTTGTTTTTCAGTTGGCTGGCTGGGGAATTCTGGGAGTTGGAGTCCACAGGTCTTAACATTGCCAAGGTTGGACATCCCTGAATTAAAGCTTTCAACATAGGGATTCCCCTGAATCTCCTGAGGTTATGGAAACCAGGTATGTGGATTTGACTGATTCAAGAAAAGGCACCGAATTGCAGACAAAATTTCTTTCTTTCTTTCTTTCTTTCTTTCTTTCATTTTCTTTCTTTCCTTCATACTTTCCTTCCTTTCTTTTCTTTCTTTCTTTCTTTTTTCCTTCGATTTTTCATTTCTTTCCTTCATTCTGTCATTTCTTTCTTTCTTTCTTTCTTTCTTTCTTTCTTTCTTTCTTTCTTTCTTTCTTTCTTTCTTTCTTTCTTTCTTTCTTTCTTTTGAAAAGTGCAGGATGTTACTGACAGCAAATCAGAACTGACAGCCATATGGGCAAATGTTGGAGAGCTCTCTGTTTTTTTTGCAATAGAAAAGCATAATAAATAGGTGTGTTTTAATCAGGCCTCAGAACAACGGGATTAACAATATGCGATTTCTTCCTGCTCCAAAAAAACTGCTCTAGTTCTACCTTTCTGCAGTTGCTGCCCTCCACATTCACAGGATGACACAATTTTGAGGACAGCATGGGAATTGCAGCCCCCCCATGACTAAAAAGCACCAAGCTGGGGGGGGGGCGGGGTGAAACAGCAGACAGATAATCCAAAATCCAGGGCTTGTAAGCAGCTTCAAAATGTGGATGACTTGCCTCTGCATTTACATGCTAAACCACAACTAATAACATCTTGGCTTGTTCATGTAATGCAATTGTTTGAGTTCACACAATGCGCTGAACCTACAATCAGCTAGCCATCTTTCAGCCTAATGTATTGTGAGCAGCCAGCGGAAGGACATAGAGGACCCTATCGTGTTCGCACAATGGGCTAATTCTGCCGCACCATTGCTGAGTTAACTTAATTCAAATTAAAAACAGTTCACCCAGGTGCTGTCTTGCAGACAAAGCATAAATCCTAACCGCGTTTGGATTCACGCAACCGACCAAGTCAAATTCTGCTAACAGAAAACCATAATAGGACTGGAAGGGATCTCAGAGGTCTTCTAGTCCAACCTCCTACTCAAGCAGGAGATCCTATACCAGAGAAGTGGCTGTCTACCCTATTCTTGAAAAACTCCAGTGATGGAGCACCCACAACTTCTGTAGGCAAGCCGTTCCACTGATTAATTGTTCTCACTGTCAGGACATTTCTCTTAGGTTGAATCTCTTCTTAATTATTTTTAATGGCTTGTTGGAATCATTTTGTAACATTGGCCATATTGTATCATTTTCTCTGTCATTTTGTATGTTGAAGGATATTTTCATGTCATTTTGTAACACAGACCATAACATAACAATGTTACATCTTTCCTTTCCCTTTTTCTTTTGCAATTCTAATTACTTAGAGTCTTATTAGAATTAGAATCTTATGTTTGTTTGTTTGCACATTTTCTTCAGAACTTCCAAGTCCTTTTCCTTTTTGCTGTTCCTTTTTTTTCTTCCTTCTTATTTGTATTTGTATTTGTATTTATTTATTTGTCAAGCATATATGATTATAAGCAAAGTATAAACAGTAAAACATGATAGAATATATATGTAATAGTACAAGCATGAATAAGAGTAAAAGAGGTATGAATATATGGGTACATTAGGACAGGAACGGTAGGCATGATTGTGCGCTTATGCACGCCCCTTACCGACCTCTTAGGAATGGGGTGAGGTCGATGGTAGATAATCTGAAGTTGAAGTTTTTGGGGTTTGTGGAAGAAACTACTGAGTCAGGTAAAGTGTTCCAGGCATTGACCACTCTGTTGTTGAAGTCAAATTTTTTGCAATCAAGTTTGGAGTGGTTTACATTAAGTTTGTATCTATTGTGAGCTCGTATATTATTGCGGTTGAAGCTGAAGTAGTCGTTAACAGGTAGGACATTGTGGGAGATAATTTTGTGAGCTACTCAATATTCCCTTCCTTAAACCCTGCCTATTTTAAGGCTTTGCCATTTTTTTTCTCTTAATCAAGTCCCTGTAACTTTCTCTTTCACTAACTCAAGATTGGTGGGCATCCAGTTCCTATTGTGGTTATATCTCATTTATATGCAAGATTATATATGGATGACTAGTTTATATCTTTGCATTAATTTAAGCAGTTATGGAAAATGATTGCTGTCTGATTATTCATTTATTTGTGAGATGTATGTCTGCCCCTGCCTGTCCTTCAAGAGCTCAAGGCACTGTGCTTAACATTTCTTACCTCATGTGTTTCATTTGTAACAACATCCCTGTGAGGTAGGCGGGGCTGGGAGAGAATGTTTGGCCCGAGAGCTTTTGTGCATGATCAGGGGAAAGGGAATCTGTGCTTGGAGATGCTTGGTGGTCTAAGAAAGAAAATCCCACCTCCATCCCACTTGTATACCTGGTTCCTAGTTTTATCCTGTTGTTTTTAATGTATTTAGTGTTTTCATATTTTTGCTTTTATTGTGTTGTAAGCCATCCTGAGACACTTCCGTACAGATGGTCAGTGTAGTCCTCAACTTACGACCACAATTGAGCCCAAAATTTTTGCAGCTAAGCGAAACATTCATTAAGTGAGTTGTGCCCCATTTTACAACTTTCCTTGCCACCATTGTTAAATGAATCATTGTAGATGTTAAGTCAGTAACATGTCCATCTCTCCCTCCCTCCCTCCCTCCCTCCCTCTCTCCCCCCCCTCTCTCTCCCCCCCTCTCTCTCTCTCCCTCCCTCCCCCTCTCTCTCCCTCCCTCCCTCCCTCTCTCCCTCTCTCTCTCTCCCTCCCTCTCTCCCTCCCTCCCTCTCTCTCTCTCTCTCTCTCTCTCTCTCGATGGAGAGAGAAAGAGAAAGATGGAGATGGAGATAGATCTCAAATTGCCTGTTCTGCTATGTTGTTATAGATCAGGGGTGTCTAACTCAAGGCCTGGGGGCTGGATCCGGCCAGCGGGATGCTTAGATCTGGCCCGTGGGGCCTCCCTGGAAA
Source organism: Diadophis punctatus similis (assembly GCA_023053685.1). Classification (NCBI taxonomy): domain Eukaryota; kingdom Metazoa; phylum Chordata; class Lepidosauria; order Squamata; family Dipsadidae; genus Diadophis; species Diadophis punctatus. The sequence goes on along the minus strand of JALIGW010000030.1, from coordinate 3,184,098 downwards.
CAGCGAAGGACTGGCCCGTGGTGCCTCTGCCAGTGAAAATGGAGCTTGGGAGGGCTGTGGGCGGCCCTCCTGAGCTCCGTTTTCATTGACAGAGGGTTGCAGGAGGCCGTCACAGCCAAAAACGGAGCTTGGGAGGCCGTTTTCACTGGCAGAGTGCTCGGGCCTCCACAAGGCGCCCATGCTATGAGTGACTTCGAGCTGGCCACACCCACGCTGGCCACGCCCACCACAGCCCCCCAAGGTCAAACACAACCCTGATGCGGCCCTCAGTGAAATTGAGTTTGACACCCCTGTTAGAAGAGATTGGACTGCCATTTTGTCAGAAATGGTGTAGGGTCTCCTACTTGGGTGGTGAGGTTGGACTAGATGACCTACAAGGTCCCTTCCAACTCTGTCAAACTGTTAGAACTGTTATAGATGCATTCTGGAGACAGTATTGCTCTCATTTATGTTTCAGCTGCAGCAAACATCTGGGCAATATTAAGGCAGGGGAAAGGTTGGGGTTTAACCCCTCTTTCTGGCTGCCTAGCTTTGGAGTACAATGAAAAAAAAATGTTTCAGCACTATTTCATTTGACCAGATGTACATTTTAATTAAAGTTTGCTCCATTGATATCTGTTCGGTTTCTTGGAGTAATTGCACTCCTCTCTGTTAATTAACAGCTGGGAGGCTATCAGCTTATGGGTCATTATTTTTGTAGTGGCCGAGAAAGTCTAGTCATTCCATTAGTTCATTCACAGAATCCGAAAGAATTCCACATTTTGTGGAAGGCCAGTTCTTAAGAGAAAGAGGAGATCTGAAATGACATCCTTTGTACAGGGGAGAAGTTCAACATGAAGGGTTGGTGTTTTTTATCCACTCGGGGAATCCTAACACCAAGATGAAGCCAGCATGAAACATTTTAATCCCAAAATAGCAATCCGAGTTTGTAGTAAATAAGCATAGACATAGAACAGCAGGAGTTGTTCGCCTTTTGGCTGAAAGCTACCATTGAAACAAACCTTTTTGTATATTTCTCTTACCTTGTCTATAAGGTAAGAGTGAAATATACAAAAAGGTTTGTTTCAAGGATAGTAGCCAGCAATATTGCATTCTAACCACTGTGCCACCAGAGCTTTTACCTTGTCTAAAAGGTAAGAGCCATAGTGGTGCAGTGGTTAGAATGCAGTATTGCAGGCTACTTCTGCTGACTGCCAGCAGTTGAATCCTGACCGGATCGAGGTTGATTTAGCCTTCCATCCTTCTGAGGTCAGTAAAATGAGGACCCAGATTATTGGGGGCAATATGCTGACTCTGTAAACCATTTAGAGAGGGCTGTGAAGCACTGTGAAGTGGTATATAAGTCTAAGTGCTATTGCTTTAGTGATAGATAGATAGATAGATAGATAGATAGATAGATAGATAGATAGATAGATAGATAGATAGATAGATAGATAGATAGATAGATAGATGATAGATAGATAGATAGATAGATAGATAGATAGATAGATAGATAGATAGATAGATAGATAGATAGATAGATGATGGATGGACGGATATAGATGATAGACAGGCAGGCAGGCAGACAAATAGAAGCCCTGGTGGCGCAGTGGTTAGAATACACTATTGCAGGCTAATTCTGCTGACTGCCGGCTGCCAGCAGTTTGGCAGTTCGAATCTCACCGGCTCCAGGTTGACTCAGCCTTCCATGTTTCCGAGGTTGGTAAAATGAGGACCCAGATTGTTGTGGGCAATAGCTGACTCTATAAACCATTTAGAGAGGGCTGTAAAGCACTGTGAAACTGTATATAAATCTAAGCATTACTACAAGTAGTCCTTGGCTTACAAGCACAGTTGAGATCAGAATTTCCATTGCTAAGCAAGGCAGTTTGAGTGAGTCGCACCCAATTTTACAACTTTTTTCTCTCGGTTGTTAAGCGAATCACTGCAGTTGTTAAGTGACTCATGCAGTTGTTAAGCAAATCCAGCTTAACATCTATCAACATCCCAATACTTTGGCAGCTGAGATTTTGGAATCTGTACTGAAAAGGGGGGTGCTTAAATCTGTGGCCTCCTGAAGTTCTCCTCCATGGATTATCCCAAAGTGGTCTGTAGGGCTGGGTCAGAAAAAAATAAAGATGGTGGCCATGATCATGTGATCGAAGCCTCACCCTCCCTTTTAACATGCATCTGGACATTTTTGACCCCTTCCCCAAAACTCCGCAGGATTGCTCCATCTCTACTTGACTTTTACAGCTGAACAAATGTGGTTGCCACAAAATTCCCAGGCAGAGATTAAAATGTGTAACCGTCCAACTCCTCCAAATGGATTGAGGATAATTTTGATCAATCAGGAGCATCAACTGGAACAGCTGAATCAAATTGATGAGTTCTGTTGGAGCCATTAAGTACAACCGACTGCCTTTCATAGCCCGACTCTCTCTAAATCAATTCAGCTCTGATTTGGAGATTCGGTCTGGATGTCCAAATTCAACCCTCTTGATTTTCAAATCAATCGGAATGTTCAAATTATATCTGAACACATTTCACACCCCTTGGTACATCCAGAGAATTCCTTGCTTCTCTGAATATGAAAATATCTTGCTTGCTTTCCCGTGGCAGGAATGCTGCTATTTTTATTCTACTGGGATTTAAAAAAAATAAAATAAAATAAAATGAACTGACTAATCTTTCTAAATCATCCTGATTCAACCTTCTCCTTACCTCTGATTGAACAAATAGGATTTCTTCCTGGAGGCGAGTGGGAGGAAAATGGGTGGAGATAAAGATTTATAACCCAGGCGATCTGCATTTGTGGGTGTTACGCTGCTGTGTGTGAGCAAGAATCTTTTGCTTTTAAATTGTCGTTTCCAGGAAAATGAACCATCAAGATGCCTCTGCTTTCTAGACTAACAGTCTCTGGTCTTAATGAAAAAAAAATATCTTTCAAGGCAGACACAAGGGGTTTTCTTACAGATTTTATGATTAGAGCTCTCCTACTTCTTTGTACCGTTTCCAGATTTGAGGAAATTAGACATATTCTTGACATTTAGACTTAACAAAGACATCAAGACATCGGAGTGACTTCAAAGGGGAATCAGATAATAGGAAGAATGAGAGAGGGGGGGGGAAACAGACGCAAAAAAAAAATGCGGCCAGACGGGGTGGAAAAATTATTCCCTTGGATCGATCTGAGCAAATTCAGTTTGCTAAGTACCCATTCAAGCTGACTCAAAGGTACCTCATTGCAAAGGGGCCTCAAAACTAGAGCAGATATGACAGAGATAGAATACAAATATTTTTTTAAAAAAACAAATCTCTAGGGTTCCCTTGGCTCTTGAGCGACTCAGCTGACCTGAAAAAAAGATTTTCTCTGATCTCATATGCTTTTAGCAGCTGCAGGTTATACAAAAAAAAAATCAGTAGCTTTGCGAGACAAGGAGTTACCTTCAGCACGTCTCTGTTTGCGAGATTTGGTTACTACACTCTGACAATACAGGGGGTCCTCTACTTATGACCACAATTGAGCCCCAAATTTCTGTTGCTAACCAAGACAATTAAGTGAGTTTTGCCCCGTTTCATGACCATTATTGTCACAGCACTTAAGTCAATCCCTGCCGTTGTTAAGTTAGTAACATGGCTGTTAAGTGAATCTGGCTTCCCCATTGACTTTGCTTATTAGAAGGACGACATGACCCTGTGACACTGCACCCATCATAAATATGAACCAGTTGCCAAGCACCCAAATATTGATCACGTGACCCTGGAGATGCTGCAACAGTTGTAAGTGTGAAAAATAAGTCACTTTTTTGAGTGCTGTTGTAACTTTGAATGGTCACCTAAACAAATGGTTGTAACTTGTAAGTCAAGGACTACTTGTGAGGATGGTGTACTCATGTTGGATGGGACCTCGGAGGTCTTCTAATCCAACCTCCTGCTCAAGTAGGAGACCTTATATGATTCCAGACAAGTGGTAGTTCAGTCTCTTCTTAAAAGCCTCCAGTGATTTAGATTGATTTAGATTTAGATTTATTATTAGAGTTGGAAGGGACCTTGTAGGTCATCTAGTCCAACCCCCTGCTCAAGCAGGGGTTTCTACACCATTTGAGACTGATGGCAGCCCAGTCTCCCCTTGAAGGTCGCAAGTGTTGGGGCTCTCACAACCTCCGCTGGCAAGCTGTTCCACTGGTTGATCGCTCTCACCGTCAGAAAGTTTCTCCTCACTTCCAGGTTGAATCTCTCCTTGGTCAGCTTCCATCCGTTATTCCTTGTTTGGCTTTCTGGTGCCATAGAGTGGAGCACCCACAACTTCTGAAGGCAAGCTGTTCCACTGGTTCATTGTTCTCACTGTTAGGAACTTTCTCCTTAGTTCTAGCTTGCTTCTCTTCTTGATTAGTTTCCAACCATTTCTTGTCCTGCCTTCAGGTGCTTTGGAGAAACCCCCCCTCCTCTTCTTTGTGGCGGTCCCTCAAGTACTGGAAGTCAACTGGTGATCTTGGGCCAATCCATCTTCCTCAGCCCTAGGAAGAAGAAGGCAAGGGCAAATGATTTCGGAAAACGTTGCCAAGAAAACCGCAAGGACTAGCCCAGGCATTCATCAGGAGTCAACATTGTCTCAAAGGCACCAAAACAAAATCTTTAGGATAACTCACAGATTAGAAGCCTTGTCTTTCCTTCTGGGCTGAATTAACATTCCCTGAACTTTAGAAGACGCCTGCTTAGAAAAATTAAAAATTATATCCTGATCTCACATAATTTTTCATTCCCTGACTTACCCCTGGCTATGTCTGTCTTAGCTTTCCAAGTGATTCATTTTCTCCATCTGCCCACCTTCCTCGTATTTTCCTTTTTTTTCCCAATCCAACAATGCCAGGAAAAATTTAAATAATATTCAAAATTATTGTTATTATTATAATTGTTGGTATAAACCCCTTTCAGAACTCCATGACAATAAGCCAAGCATTTCCATATGAAATTAGAATGAAGGGAGAGATCCATTTTTTTAAAGAAAAAAATCCCCTTTGCTATACAAAATGCAACATTTATAAATATGCTAAAACATAATACTCTTGGCAAGGATAGGTTGGGGGTGTGGAATTAAGGGTTATCTTCTTTTTCATATTCCAACCCACCTGTGAATCACCAAGCGTTGTTAAACTTGGGAGTAGTGAATTTTTAGTGAGATTAGAAATAAAATTCAACCCTGGCTTGTTACTGTCCATTTAACCAGGTTTACTGAATTAATAATACTGCTCTATTCTGCACTGGTGAAACCACACTTTGGAATACCGTGTGCAGATCTAGTCACCATGACACAAAAAAGTATCTAAGATCCTGGAAAGTGTGCAGAGAAGAACAACGAAAATTATTAAGGGGCTGGAGGCTAAGGCATACAATGAACGATGGTGGGAACTGGGTTTGTCTCTAGTCTAACAAAGAGAAGAACTAGGGATGATGTGACAGTACTCTTTCAGTTCTTGACGGCTGTCACAGAGAAGAGGAGGTTGATTTATTCTCCAAAGCACCCGAAGGCAGGACAAGAAGCAATGGATGGAAACTTCCCCAACCACCTAGAACTAAACAGGAATTTTCTGACTGTGAGAACAATCAGTGTAATAGCTTGCCTTCTGGAGTTGTGGGAACTCCCATCACTGGAGGTTTTCAAGAAAAGTTTGGACAACCATTTGATCAGCTTTGTATAAGGTCTCCTGCCTTGTGCAAGGGGTGGGTCTGGAAGACCTCTGAGGTCCCTTCTAGCCCTATGAGTCTATGTTCCAACTGGCATAAAACACTGAATATTTATTTATTTATTTATTTATTTATTGTTTGTTTGTTTGTTTGTTTATTCATCCATCCATCCATTCAATTTCTTTTTTTTAATTTTTTTAATTATTTTTCTTCATTAAACATCTGAATATTTTGATACAGATCTACACCCGTTTTTACAACATTGTTATATCTCAATTATGCACATTAAATCATAAATTTACAGTCTCTTCTGTCTTTGTTTTCTTCTCACGTTGTCACACAGTCTTTCCTCTTTTTTTTGGTCCAGTTGTACCATCTAGTTGGTCCAGTTGTACCATCTAGTCCATGTTTTGTAGTATTCTGCGTTGCATTGTCCTTTGAGTTGAATAGTCAGCATGTCCATTTCAGCACATCTATATATTTTGTCCATTAGTATATTTTCTGGTGGGATTTGATTGTCTTTCCAATATTGTGTATATGTTATTCTTGCCGCAGTTGTAATATGTAGTATTAAATATTGTATATTTTTTGGATGTTGTTTTTCCATTATCCCCAGAAGGAAAAATTCTGGGGTGAATTCCATTGTTCTCTCAGTAATTTCTTGTAACCAGACATGCACTTTTTTCCAGTAGCCCTTTGCTTCGGGACACAACCACCACGCATGAAAGAAGGTACCTACGTCTTTTTTACATTTCCAGCAAACCGAATTCATTTTTGGGTATATTTTGGCCAATCTTGATGGAGCTAAATGCCATCTATAAAACATTTTATAATAATTCTCTTTGTATGCTGTTGACTTAGTTATTCAATTTCTATAGCTAGTGCTCAAGTCATCCAAGTGACTCTAACTCTGGTTAACCAAACCAGCTCAGTTCACACAGCATGGCCAGCCCACAAATGTCCAACCAAGATTAAACTCAGCCATCTTAACGTATGGCTCAAATGGAGCTTTGGATGCAGCAGAAAACTTTGTTTTAATTTGCAGCCCCCTTGGCCTGTTTGGTTTCCTTTTCTAGTGGGGGGTGTGTGGGGGCTATTTCTCAAATCTTTAAAGGAAGGGAGGGAGGTATTAGAGAAAACAGTCTCTCCAATTTTATTATTTCTCCAGAGCTTTTCAACTATTAGTCCACTGTGAAAAATTGGACTCGGTGGACAGCCTTCATGATGCGATTATTCAAGAAATGACTCATGATCCGAGAGGTTTTTTTTTTCCTCTGTGTGTGTAAAAAGGACAGAGTCAGATGGAGTAAGAAAGAAGTCTGTTTATTTTCCAACAGTTGGCCCTGATCCAACATGCCTTGCTTTCCATTGAATTTCATTTCATTCTCTTGGGAGAAAAAATAGTGGGGAAGGATAAGAACCTATCAGAATATAGAATAACAAAGTTGGAAGGGATCTCGGAGGTCTTCTAATCCAGCCCCCTGCTGAAGCAGGAGACACTATAATATACCCAACAAATGACTGTCCAATCTCTTCTTGAAAACCTTCCGTTGTGGAGCATCCTCAACTTCTGGACGCAAATCATTCCACTAATTAATTGTTCTAACTGTCAGGAAATTTCTCCTTAATTCTAGGTTGAATCTCACCTTGATAAGTTTCCATCCATTGCTTCTTGTCCTGCCTTCAGGTGCTTTGGAAAACAGCTTGACCCCCTCCTCTCTGTGGCAGCCCCTCAAATACTGGGATACTGCTATCATGTCACCCCCTACTCCTTCTTTTCATTAATCTACAAGAGGCAATTGGACTTTCTTTGTTTTTTCCTTGAAGACGTTTCGCTTCTCGTCCAAGAAGCTTCTTCAGTTCAGTCAGAAGCTTCTTGGATGAGAAGCGAAACGTCTTCAAGGAAAAACCAAGAAAGTCCGGTTTGAAAAAAAAAACTGCAAAAAGCACCGAGGGGTGGTGGTGGTGGAGAGCTACCATCTTTGTCATCTCCAGAAAAAAAAAGTTGTGGAGTTTTATTTACATACAGCAAACTGAACATTTTCCCATAGCTCTGTCCTTTCTAAACCTATTCGGTTTGCCCGGTTTCGGTGCTGAGAAAATGCACCTGTTGTATTCTTGCAGCTGCTAATAGACTATACTGTTTCACTTTGTCGAGGGCAAAACAAGATATGTATACAAGATCCAACTATTAATTGGGCACGTACCATGTTGGCTTTCATGGGGGGAAGGGAGGACATTTTATGTGTTACTGATATCCAAAAATAGTCCCATGATTTGCAAGGACTGGGTTGCACTCAACTGACAGCTGCCAGATTGTATGAATGCTGTAAGTTTTTGTGGAGGGGAGACAGTACAGTAGGAAATCTGAACCACAGACAAAACAGCCATATTTAACCATATACATAAAGAACTTCTTTTCCTCATTTTTCCTCATCCAGCATTTTTCAACAAGAAACATCTTATTCTTGAATATTCAATGCAAGGCCTGTCTGCCGAGTTCCTGCTTCCTCCAGTTATTTGATCGCGTTTTTATAGCTTGTATCGTGGCACAAGAAATGAAAAGCCAGAGGTCAGGGCAAATGTTGGCTTCTTGGGTCTGCTTTGTCCACAGATGTCGGTCCCGCTCCAGCGTGGCTTTTCCTGCTCATGTTAAATGGAAATGGTAGCTTGGCAAATTGATCCGACTCCCTGGATGGCAAATCAGAAATCGTGTTCAGAAATCCACCTGTATCAATGGAGGAATAGTATCAAAATCCCGTAAAAGTGTTAGTGCCGCTTTATACTGCACTGGTCAGACCACATTTGGAATATTGCATCCAGTTCTGATCTCCATGATACAAAAAATATGTTGAAACTCTAGAAAGGGTGCAGAGAAGAGCAACAAAGATGATAAGAGGGCTGGAGGCTAAAATGTACAATGAACAGTTGCAGGGACTGGATATGTGTAGTCCAACAAAGAGAAGGACTAAGGGTGACATGATAGCAGTCTTCCATATTTGAGGGGTTGCCACAAAGAAGAGGAGGTCAACCTGTTCTCCTGAAGGCACAACAAGAAATAAGAGGTAGAAACTTATCAAGGAGAGATTCAGAGAGATCCTAGAACTAAGAAGAAATTTCCTGACAGTGAGAACAATTAATCAGTGGAACAGCTTGCCTCCAGAAGTTCTGGGTGCTCCATCACTGGAGGTTTTTAAGAAGAGATTGGTCAGCTATTTGTCTGAAGGGGCTCCTGCTTGTGCAGAGGGTTGGACTAGAAGACCTCCAAGGTCCCTTCCAACTCTGCATTCTGTATATGCCGAGAAAAAGTGCCTGCAGAGAATCCCAGTTTATAAATCCAGGCAGTGTAACAAGCATGTTTCTGGGTGCTTCGTGGCTCAAGAGTCTCGGAGGAACCAAGCAGGAAGAACCAAGCTGATCGCAAGTAGCAGCAGGCAATACTTTTAGGAGAAATTAAAATTTGGCCGACCGCGCGGAGAAAGTGGTGCCAGACAACATTCCTTCTGCTTTCTCTGGTTGGGGCGATCTCCCCAGATTGCTGGCACTCACTGCCACGTGACGTAGCAGTGGTTGCTGGTTTGGAAAGATTTAGAGGTTCTGCCCGCATGACAATAATACGGATTTGCTTAGATACAGAACCAAGAAGCCACAATTGGCTGGGTTCACACATCCTGCTAAGCCTTTGCAAACCACAAGGGCTGAAAACACACACACACACACACACACAGCAGCTGCCAGAATCACCCAAAATCATTAGGATTTGAGAGCGTTTCTCAACCTCAGCAACCTTAAGACCCCTCCTACTGGCTGGGGAATTCTGGGAGTTGAAGTCCACACATTTCAAAAGTTGAGAAGCACTGGCTGAGCAGTACCGTACAGAATAACAGAGTTGGAAGGGACCTTGCAGGTCATCCAATAGCAATATAGCAATAGCACTTTTCTTATATACCGCTTCATAGTGCTTTACAGCCCTCTCTAAGCGGTTTTACAGAGTTCAGCATATTGCCCCCAACAATCTGGGTCTTCATTTTACCCACCTCGGAAGGATGGAAGGCTGAGTCAACCTTGAGCCTAGTGAGATTTGAACAGCTGAACTGTTGAACTAGCAGTCAGCCTGCAATGGCTGCATTTAACCACTGCACCACTTCAGCTCTTAACCCAATCCAGTCCAGTCCAATCCAGCCCAACCCCCTGCCCAAGCAGGAGACTCTACATCTGCCTCTACCTAGGATCAAACTCACAACCTCCTGATTGTGAGGCAAGAGCTCCACCTCTAGGCCACAGCAGCTGGGTTCTAGGCCCCTGAAGCTGGGTCCTTGGCAAGGACTCGATAGATGGCACTTTGATCATTATTTGCTTGCCATGCCTCCTTGGTCTTCAAGGAGTTATAGAAGAACCGGTTGGGAATATCAAGTGGGGGAGAGTTCCTAAGACCCGTCTTGCCAAGGAGGGGCGAGAACTTGCCTTTCTTCCTCAGCAGATTATCCAGGCTTCCTTGCCGTAGCTTCATAAAGATATACTGTATATTGATGTATTTATAATAAAATAGTAACTTCCTAATTACCTAACAATTGTATGTTTTCTTGGAAAAGGGTGACCCAGGGGGTTCATTTTGTTTGAGGTTATGCCTTTTACAGCTAACAGCCACACTTGGCACCAAAACGACTTTTGCTAACCAAGGTAGTTTTCAAGTGAGTGGTGCCATGTCCATGGGGTCGCGACGGGCCGGACGCGACTTCGCAACTAACAACAACAACAAATACTTTATGCGATCTTGATTTTATCCCTCTCCTAATGCAAATGCAAATCAATAAATGGGGAAAGCACCCTGATTTAGAGCTCACAGCCCAGTGTGACCACACAAGTGTTTCTACTAAACTATCCGCTGACGTCTGGCTGCGCACGTGCTTGCGATTTTAAACACTGTATCCCTGGCAAGGCTGCAACCACCTGACCGGCGTGAGAAATGATCCATGGATATTTTTTTGCATCGCAATTCCACCTGCTCCACCGTGGGCCTTCCAGCGTGGCAGGCTGAAGGTTTCCAGCACATGGCAGTCCAGGGCAACAGACCCTTTTTGCCATCCAAACAGCAGCTGAGGAAGGACGTTTGCCCATCGCAGAAAACGGCTTTTAACACCTAGTCAGCAAAGATACCAGAACCTGGTAGCTGACAGCTCCTGTGGAGCTGGAAGCTGCCAGCTCCCAGAAGCCGTTCGGGTAAATGGGAAAACCTCCATCAGTGGAGGTTTTCAAGAAGAGACTGGACATCCACCCCCTGTTTGAGCAGGGGGTTGGACTAGAAGACCTCCAGGGTCCCTTCCAACTCCTATTATTCTATGTTCTAAATTGGCAATTCTCCCTTGCACTCGAGAGAGGCTTAAAAACCCAACCCCCAAAAAACCTTGAAAAAGACCCAACTCATCTTTTTGACTCATCCTGTCCTGCATCCATCCATCCATCCATCCAGGGAAGGAATCCGTCAAGCACATTTCTGCATTCTCTTTAGTCAGGTTAGTAACACGTTTCTCTTTTTTTTCCCCTTGCTGGATGAACTGGGTTGATGCAATTTAGGTTTACGTGACTCATCCTGACCTCATTTCGACTCCCCCCAGGGTTTCAGCGTACCAGTCTCCTTCCCAACCTGCTTCCTGCGAACACTTCCCTCGCTGGGCGTCTCACTCCATCTGTTCCACACGCTTCTGCACACACTGGCGCACGCCAGAGATCACCCCCTGCCCCCATCTTGATCAAAAGGCTTTGGGCTGCTGGTTGTGCAAATGAGCACGCAAGCAAGCTGCTAGGGACCCCCAACTGAGAGTGACTGTCACCCCAAGCATGACCTGGTTTGAGTTCGGGGCTTAAGGGGCATTGCCTAAGATCGTAGGGTCTTACTGCATCCAGTTTTGTTCCCCACAATATTGAAAAGATGTGGAGACTCTAAAAAGAGCGCAGAGAAGAGCAACAAAGATGATTAGGGGGCTGGAGGATAGAACATACGAAGAACGGTTGCAGGAACTGGGTATGTCTGATTTAATGAAAAGAAGGACTAGGGGTGACATTATAGCAGTATCCTAGTATTTGAGGAGTTTAGAATGTAGAGGGGAGACTACTAACCAAATCTCAGGACTGTAAACTAGAGTTGTGGCGGCACAGTGGTTAGTATGTGGAATTGCAGGCTAATTCTGGCCACAGCCTGGAGTTTGATACTGACTGGCTCAAGGTTGACTCAGCCATCCATCCTCATTCAGTAAAACCCAGATTGTTGGGGGCAAGATGCTGACTCTGTAAACTGCTTAGAGAGAGCTGTAAAGCACTATAAGCAGTATATAAGTCTAAGTGCTATCGCTATCGCTCTTCCTTCCTCCCTCCACAGTGGTTAGAATGCGGAATTGCAGGCTGACTCTGCCCACAGCTAGGAGTTCGATCCTGACCTGGCTCAAGGTTGACTCAGCCTTCCATCCTTCTGAAGTGGGTAAAATGAGGACCCAGATTGTTGGGAGGAACAGGCTGACTCTGTAAACAGCTCAGAGAGGGCTGTCAAGCACTTTGAAGCGGTATATAAGTCTAATGCTATTAAGAAGTCAAAAATTGCCTGATTGGGGGGGTAATGGTAAATTGCTATCAAGAAAACATCAAAGATCTGTTCATCAGGATTTGGGCTTTCCTAAAAAAAAGACCTCCCTTCGGCTTGTGTCTAGGTGTGATGGGCACACCCGGCAAGTCCATTTACTTCATCTCAATGAGTGATGACGCAAACCCGGGCAACTGATTTGATTTGATAAACCATGGCTTGGCTAACCCTGATTTCCCCTGATCTTACTTTAAGGCTGACATGCAGCATTCTGTCTCTTGTGTTTCAAAAGCAGCAGGGAATTGAACTTTCGCTCTTTTGGCAGCCGTGGTTGGCAACAACTCTGGGAACAGCCCAAAGAGAGGGTTTTTGGGGGCTACATATGACCCAGAGAGGCTCAGATAACCCCCTTCTAGTTTAGCAAGATACGCCCACCCATACTTTTTCTGACAGTACCACAGGGAGGGGTCGCAAGCCACATATGGGGGCTTGAAAATGTTTTGAGCTTAACCAGACTTGCATAGATGGGCCAACTGAGAGCTCGGCCAAGCCTCCTCCGTTGTGTCCACTTGCAGTGGACAGCTGCCACAACCCATAATTCGAGATCCCTAGATTAAAATGGACCGACCGGGACTCTCTTCAGAAGCAGACAGAGAGAGAAGTCTCCGTTTCACACGCCAAAGGTTGGTCGAAGGAAAGTGAAATCTGCGAGTGAAATCTGCGGCTCTCTGCAAAGCCCAGTCAAGGTGGAACAGACAGATATTTTGCAAACCTACAAGCGCTGGTTTCTTGCTTTCACGGGGTTAGAACAGAGTAATAGATCACAGGCGCCACTGCAGACAGAGAGAGAGAGAGAGAGAGAGAGAAAGAAGGGGAAAAAAACAAGTTGAGCGTGTTCTCTTCGCAGAGAGGGGTTTTTTTTTTGTCAGCCAGGAAGAGCAGAGAGGCTTAAAAGTATGTGATGATATATGATTATTTTCAGGGGAAGAGTCAACCGGTTGCAAATTTGAATGAGGTTTCAGTTCGGCTGGGTTTCTCAGGTGCGACAACTTGCCCATATCGTGTGCAACGCTTCAAGCTTCGAAAGAAAAGTGTACAGGTTGTCCTCCATTTACAACCATTCATTTAGCGACCGTTTGAAGTTGCGATGGCACTGGGAAAAAAGGGACTTAGGATCGCGAGTCCCCAGCACTCACCCACTGAATGACCGCAACAATTTATAGCTGCAAGACAATAGCCGTAACTCGAGGACTACCTGCACAGGGATTTGTTTTTCCTTTTAATGCACAGGTCAGGTCATTTTTACATCAGGGCACTGAGGCTGAGGGGGCGGGTGATGGCCGAAGGTCCTCCCCGCCTTCTGGCTGAGGACAGGAAAGCGGAGGGTCTCCTGCTTAGAAAGCCCACAAACACGGGTGCATTGTTGAAAGGCTGCGAGGAGTGATCTTGACCTGTAGTGGAGGAAGCTGGCAATAAAAAGCGGGTGTCTATAAAAAGAAACATGTGGTCAGGAAACCATTCTTTATTCTGAGTCAAAGCAGAGCGTGTGGAGTCAGGAATTCCAAGGCAGGAAGGGTCAGAAGGGGTTCCAAGATGACTGAAGCAGATGGCGAACAGAGCTGGCTTCCCTCTTCCCATCACCTCCCTCCTACACACACACACACACACACACACACACACACACACACACACACACACACACACACACACACACACGGATTCTCCTTCTCCACTGGGATGGTGACCAAGACTGACACCCTATTCTTAGCAAAGATGCTTGGCTTAGATGTTGGGTGTTCCCATGCCCATGTTCCTTGCGATATCGGTGGCTGTGGCTTCAGACTTGAGGAATTGCAGCGGAAGGGAAGAGATCATTCATTCTGGAGTGGCATTCTCAAAATTATGAACACAATTTTTAATTTTAATTATTTTTATTTTTATATATTTTTATTTTTTTTATTTTTTTATTTTTTTTTATTTTTATTATTTATTTTTATTTTTATTTTTATTTTATTTTTATATTTTTATATTTTTATTTTATTTTAATTATTTTAATTTTAATTACTATAGCTATACTATAACTATAACTATTAATTTTAACTCTAACTTTAATTTTAATTTTAACTAACTTTAACTTTATTTTTTAATTATTGTATTATATTTCTGTTTTATTATTTTGCTGACTATTCATTTATATATTAGACTGTATGCTGCCCATCTCAACTCTAGGCAACTCTGGGTGGCTTACAAACATTAAAAAAATCAGTAGACATTAAAACAATACAACAATGACAGCTTGCCTCCAGAAGTTGTGGTCGCTCCATCACTGGAGGTTTTTAAAAAGAGATTGGATACCCATTTGTCTGAAATGGTTTTGGGTCTTCTGCTCGACTAGAAGACCTCCCAACTAGGTCCCTTCCAACTCTGTTATTCTGCAATTCTGTTACATACAACAACAACAACAACAACAACAACAACAACAACAATAATAATCAGCACTTAAAAATTCACCATCAGTCAATTGCAAAAGGCAGCTCTCCTTGAAACCGCTTACATCCTGCAAGGGACATTCAATCCAGTGGAAATCCATCTCTCTCTGATGTCTCCGAATTCCACTCTACTTGGCAACATGCATTTTTTTTAATTTCAGTTTTGTTGATTAGCGAACTCAATAATTAGCTAAAACGAGGCAAGGAGGTTAATGAGTGAAAAATCATGGAATTGGCAGGTGACCTTCTGTTTGATTAACGCGTGAATATTATCAGTATTAATATCTAGGGCAGAATCAAGGCTGGGAAGTCTCAACACTCAGGAATCTGCTATCTTAATGCGCAGTCAGGATAGAAAGAGAGGCAAGACGTTAAGTTGAATTCAATGCACTTCAGCCTGGATGCAGACTGCCTGTACAGGGCGTCCTCGTTTTACAACCATGCATTTAGTGTAGTTACAACAGCACTGAAAAAAGTGGCTTATGACTGTTTTCACACTTACGACCGTTGCAGCATTCCTGTGGTCATGAGATCAAAATTCAAACGCTTGGCAACTGGCTCATATTTATGATAGTTGCAGCAGGGGCGGGTTGCTCTCAAAGTTGCTACCGGTGCGCTGTGCGCGCATCTCCACGTTTTGCTACGTGCGCACGCCCCTCACGAGATTTTGCTTCTGTGCATGTGCAGGAAGCAAAAAAAGCCCAAAAATTCTGAAAAAAAGATGGCGACACGCGACGGACCAGTGAAGATGACGGACCGGTGTCGCGCGCAAATTACGCCATCGGCCGGCCGCTACCGGTGCGGTAGAGTGGACCTCACCGGTAGGAACCCACCACTGGGTTGCAGTGTTGCAGGTCACGTGATCCCCTTTTGTGTCCTGACGAGCAAAATCAGTGGGGGAAACCCATATTCACTTAACAACTGTGTGACTCATTTAACAAATGCAATGATTCGCTTAACCACTGTGGCAAGAAAGGTCGTAAATGGGGCAAACCTCACTGAACCACTGTCTCGCTTAGCAACAGGGTTCAGTCGTGGTCATAAGTCAAGGACTACCTGTATTCACACAACCCATAAAGCCGGACTACAACACAGATGAGTTCAGGAATTTACGATTCTACAGGTTGCAGGAATCAACAATTCCTTCTTGATCTTCTGCTTCGCAGCCGAGCCTTCAGCCCTCTGAGAGGCCGGCCCACCTCCACAAGGAGAAGCTTCATCACAAAGACCCTTCCATTCTTTCACTCTTGGCTGTTAAATTTGCTCTCCACCAACAAATTGCTTGATGTTTAGGGGATTAACCTGCGGATTAACATTTGCACCCCTACCTCTGTTGCAGATCCCTGGCAACCTTCCCCGAATCCCCAGATGGCTTTGGGGAAGTCATAATTTAATTTCCTAGTTAGGAGCAAATCTCTTGATAACTAGCAACGCGGAGAGAACGACTCATGCCCTGCAAAGAAAGTGGAAGTATTAACTCCATCTGGTTTCCCCAGGTGAACTCTTGACCTCATAGTATGCTCTAATTCCTGGATCCACCCGGACTACATCTTGGTCTTTTCTAGGCCTTTTTCTACTTATTGGATACTGCTCAAACTTCACCCTGTTGGAGTATAGGTTGGATGGAATGTAAGGGAAATATTTTTTTTGTCTTAAAAATAATTGTAACATGTGCTCAAACTGGAAGAGTCTTTCCATCCTGCTTTCAAAAAAGATTGCCTTCTTTCTTGAAGGACCACAACTACCGTAGAATGGGTGAGAGAATGGAGCCCAAACGTGACATCCAGAGGTGGGATTCAGCGGGTTCTGACCAGTTCTGGAGAACCAGTAGCGGAAATTAATAAATAATTTCATCTGCACCTCTGTAACTGTTTGGTTCGGTTCTGCAACCCAACAAACACAGACACAGACTTCAGAGGATAATTAGAACTGCAGAAAGAACAATTGCTGCCAACCTGCCTTCCATTGAGGACCTGTATACTGCACGAGTCAAAAAGAGGGTCGTGAAAATATTTACTGACCCCTCGCATCCTGGACATAAACTGTTTCAACTCCTACCCTTAAAACGACGCTATAGAGCACTGCACACCAAGACAACTAGACA
Source organism: Diadophis punctatus similis (assembly GCA_023053685.1). NCBI lineage: Eukaryota > Metazoa > Chordata > Lepidosauria > Squamata > Dipsadidae > Diadophis > Diadophis punctatus. The sequence continues at coordinate 3,167,264 of JALIGW010000030.1, read as the reverse complement.
CAAGAACAGTTTTTCCCCGAACGCCATCACTCTGCTAAACAAATAATTCCCTCAACACTGTCAAACTATTCACTAGGCTGTATTACTATTACTATTAGTCTTCTCATCGTATTGGTGAGCAGGAACTTTGGATTCCACCTCATCTTCCTGCAACCAACACTTTTAGTAAAAGTTCAAATGGAGTTGAGAGTCCAGACAGTCTTCCTAAATGATGGTTTTGGAGCAGGTCTGACAGATGATGTCACCAGTGGTGGGATTCCATTTTTTTTACTACCGGTTCTGTGGGCGTGGCATGGCTTGGTGGGCATGGCAGGGGAAGGATACTGCAAAATCCCCATTTCCTCCCGATCAGCTGGGACTCGGGAGGCAGAGAATAGATGGGGGTGGGGCAAGCCAGAGGTGGTATTTATTTATTTAAAATAGAATAGAACAGACAGAACAGAACAGAACAGAACAGAACAGAATAGAATAGAATAGAATAGAATAGAATAGAATAGAATAGAATAGAATAGAATTCTAAGAGCCGAGGTGGCGCAGTGGTTAGAGGCAGTACTGCAGGCCACTCTAGCTGACTGTGATCCGCAGGTCAGCGGTTCAAATCTCACCGGCTCAAGGTTGACTCAGCCTTCCATCCTTCCGAGGTAGGTCAAATGAGGACCCAGATTGTTGGGGGCAATATAAATATACATTACTTACTGGTGTAAACCGGTTAGAGAGTGCTTGCACTGTGAGGCGGTATATAAATCTCACAAATAAATAAATAAATAAATAAATAAATAAATAAATAAATAAATAAATAAATAAATAAATAAATAAATAAACAAACAAACAAACAAACAAACAAACAAACAAACAAACAAACAAATAATTCTTTATTGGCCAAATGTGATTGGACACACAAGGAATTTGTCTTTGGTGCTTTATTTTGTTTCTTCCTACCGGTTAGTGCTAGAACTGGTCGCTGATAAGACGAAGGGGCCTTCCTGGACAGGAAAACTGGATTTATCTTTATGCTTGCAGTCCCGTCTTGTAGCAATAATATTGATAACGTGTTGGGTGTAAGCCACCTGGTCAGTAATTAAAGCCAAAGCTGAGAACGAAATGAAAACTCTCTGACGGCAGGCTGAAATCATGCCAAATAATTAAAGATGATCAGGAACGTTGGGAGGGGGGCAATCATCCCCATCCAAATTTGCAGGAGGGGGTGTTCGGAATCCCTTTGGAGAAGAAACTTAAGATCAGAAAGGGTCCTGCTGCATTCTAATTTCTGAAAGCTGCACACCGGTGGAATCAAATTGGACTCTCGGCAGCCAAGAATGGTGGCGTACAATAACATAGCCCTACTACTTTCGCTTAGTGACCTCTGCGTTTGCTTTACGACCTCTGGGCTCACTTTCCAACCACTGCAAAAAAAAAGTTGTAAGATAGGGTCAGTCCCGTGATGACCTGCTTTATGACCAGTAGCCACAGGGCTCCATTAGGGTCATAAGTTGAGGGTTTTACTTGCAGATGCGTGAATTGAAGTGAATTGTAGTTGTGAGCCACCCAGAGTTGTTAAAAGATGGGCGGCCATATCAATCTAACAAGCAAACCAAGAGTTTTCTGAATCGGTGGCAAGAAAAGTCGTAAAATGGGGCAAAACTCACTTTAACAAACGCTTCACTTAGCGATATAAATTTGGGGCTCAATTGTGCCTAAATTGTGGTCGTAACTCGAGGTCTACCTGGATGAGGGTTCTCTCAAGGAAGAAAGGGGTAAAATGCTTAACCTTACAATTTTCCATTCTTTGATCCCTTTTCTCTATTGCCTGAACCCAAAACCTGAACCCAAGACGCACCCTGTAATTCTCATCCTCCAAATATTTCCTCAGCCAGGCCAAATGAGCTCCACGCATTAAATCAACCGCAGCACTAGTTGATTAATCTACCGATTACATTACAGCCTGGGTCCCTTATTTATTTGAATTCTGTACTGCCCTATTAATTCCGGGATTATCTTGGCAGCCCGCAGCACCACTCTATAAAACTGGGAAGTCAGGAGACTAAAAGCAGTCGTAAAAACCAGGTAATAACTAAAGAGCAATTGCAGCTGCTTCACACCCAAATTGTCTTGTCTCCCCCAATGTTCCCTTAGCATGCTTTTTGCTTCCGTTCCTTGCCAATTTCCCAGGTACAGCCATTTGCAGGTAATGGGGAAATTGCTGAGGAAACGGTTCCCTGAAAACAAGAGATTGAGAGAGAGGAGAAGGGAAACATAAATGAAAAAGAGAAGGAGACAGGCAAATAAACTTGAATATTTCACCTTCGGTGTTCATGCTGTTCTGAGATAAACAGACTTTAGCAGGCAAAGTCCCATCCCAAAATCTGGAGTAAATCTAGAACTTCACTCTATCTATCTATCTATCTATCTATCTATCTATCTATCTATCTATCTATCTATCTATCTATCTATCCATCCATCCATCCATCCATCCATCCATCCATCCATCCATCCATCCATCATCTATCATCTATCTTGCCTATCCATCAGCTATAATACTCTGTGGTGTGTGTGTGTGTGTGTGTGTGTATCTATATCTATATCTATCTATATCTATATCTATATCTATATCTATATCTATATCTATATCTATATCTATATCTATATCTATATCTATATCTATATCTATCTATCTATCTATCTATCTATCTATCTATCTATCTATCTATCTATCTATCTATCTATCTATCTATCTATCTATCTATCTATCTATCTATCTATCTATCATCTGAGTACTACACTCTAACCACAGTGGCACAGTGGTTAGAATACAGTACTGCAATTTACTTCTGCTGCCTGCCAGCTGCCTGCAATTTGGCAGTCAAAGTTGACTTAGGCTTCCATCCTTCCGAGGTGGGTGAAATGAGGACCCAGATTGTTGGGGACAAGAGGCTGACTCTGTAAACTGCTTAGAGAGGGCTGTAAAAGCACTGTGAAGTGGTATATAAGTCTAAGTGCTATTGCTCTGTCTGTCTGTCTGTCTGTCTGTCTGTCTGTCTGTCTGTCTGTCTGTCTGTCTGTCTGTCTGTCTGTCTGTCTCTCTCTCTCTCTCTCTCTCTCTCTCTCTCTCTCTCTCTATCTCTCTATCTCTCTATCTATCTATCTATCTATCTATCACCGGCTAGTTTTTTGGAGTAATCCGGGGGAGAAAAGTGTACTACAAAGCCAGTCGATTTGTCATCAGAATCTCTCCAGCTGGATGGATTCCAAACGCTGTTCTCTTTGCATGCTTGGACATTAGGAAAGTGGCTTTTGGGGGCCAAATGTGAGCCGTCAGTCTTGTAAATGTCAAAGCATCTCTTTTTCCCCTTAAAAAAAAACCTGAAAAAAACTCTCCCAAAATAACTTCTGACCTTATCCCCATTCAGAGTGTGGCCCTTTTCAATTCATTTTTAAAAAATTTATTATGGCCTTTAAGCCAGCAAATAGCAACCGAAGGAAAAAGGAGAAGAGCGAACCAAAACAGAGAAACAAAAATAAGCATACACAACAATCCACCTTAAATCTAACAATGGATTCCCTGGCGAGGACTCAATGCTTAGAAAACAAAACTTCAGTCTGGCAGGTTGCATTAAAAAAAATACCCCTCTCAGCAAGCAGAACGACAGTTTTGAAACAGTTGGATAGTTTATGAATCGCTGCTAGAAAGAGGAAGAGGAGGTGATCTTTAATAAAAGTCAGAAAGTCTGATATGGTCTCCAAACAAGCACTCCAGGGTTAGCAAGAGGGCCGAGAGTCAAGACTGCAATAATCATATAAATTGATATGATTGATTGATTAATTGAGCAATACAGAATAACAGAGTTGGAAGGGGCCTTGGAGATCTTCTAGTCCAAGGCGTGCCCTCCAATATGGCTTCTTGTGCCACCTGTGGCACGTGTGCCATAGGTTCACCATCATGGCCGTATTGCATCCTGGACAAATGGCTGTCCAATCTCTTCTTTAAAACTTCCAGTGATGGAGCACCCACAGATAAATAAAAAGGGATGGATGGATGGGATTGATACATCGGATGGATGGATGGATGGATGGGTAGCTGGAGGGAGGGAGGGATGTTTGAATGGAGAGAGTCATGAGGGATAGATTGATGATAGATAGATAGATAGATAGATAGATAGATAGATAGATAGATAGATAGATAGATAGATAGATGAGAATAGATAGATGAGAATAGATAACAGAGAGATAGAGAGATAGACAGATAGATAAAAAGGGATGGATGGATGGGATTGATACATCGGATGGATGGATGGATGGATGGATGGATGGATGGATGGATGGATGGATGGATGGGTAGCTGGAGGGAGGGAGGGATGTTTGAATGGAGAGAGTCATGATAGATAGATAGATAGATAGATAGATAGATAGATAGATAGATAGATAGATAGATAGATAGATAGACAGACAGACAGACAGACAGACAGACAGACAGACAGACAGACAGACAGATAGATAGACAGATAGATAGATATATGAGAATAGATAACAGAGATAGATGATTGATAGATAATAGATAGATAACAGACAGAAAGATACAGTAGGTAATAGAGAGCTAGCGATGATTGATAGATAATAGGTGATAAAGATAATAGAGAGGTGATAGAAAGATACAGAATAGATAATAGAGAGAGAGAGATGATGGATAAATAATAGATAGGTGATATATATAGATAGATAAATAGATAGATATAGATAGATGATACATAGATGATAGAAGAGAGGGAGAGAGAGAGAGGGAGATATAGAGATTGATAGGTAGATAGATGATAGAGAGAGAAAGAGAGAGAGAAAGGGCACAAGAGAGAAATGATAGACAGATATATATATATATATATAGAGAGAGAGAGATAATAAATAGGGAACAAGAGACTTCAGAAAGGCAGAGTGAATTGGCAAAGAGTTCCTTTCTACCAGCAAGAGTAACACCTAAGCAGTGTAAAAGGAGCAATTAAAGGAGCACAGATTTACTCCCAGGAGCAAGAACAAAATCTGCAACGGAAATCCGATTGTAAGCAGAGAGTGAGACCCCAGGCAAAATCAGAGCACGGGGGGGGGGGGGGGAGAGAGAGAAAAAATGCAGGCTCCTGCCCGAACGCAAATCTATCGGCATTCGATCCGCCCCAGGCCAGACCCAGAGACTGTCTTTCCACCGTGTTTTTTTTCTTCCCTCCTCCCTCCAAGGCATTTTGTTCCCTGCTTGCGAAACAAAAATTAATTATTAAAAAGCCCAACATGTCTCAGAGCTCAGCCGCTACGAGAGAAGCCGCTCAGCCACAAAAGGTAGCCTCTAAATATTTAAGTGCCGCTATATTTGGAGGAAAGGAAAAGGCCCTAAAATCTAAATTAAACTCTGTTTACATACAGTGGGGATTTTTTTCCCCCCTCGAAGGGGTGAGAGAGAAGAGGGGCTACAAGAGGGATCCAAGAGGATTTTCATGGAATTGCAGAGAGTGGACTTCAACTACACGAGTCTTTTTTTTTAAAGTAACTTTTTTTGTCAGAGTAATGATGATTTAATAGCTGCCAGCTGATGAAAAGCTGATGCTGTTAAATTGTGGGCAAAGATCGCAGGAGACAGACTTCAGAACAGCTCTTTTATTAGCTCACTCAAGCAACCAGCAACTTGCAGTCTGACAGATAGCCCTTTTATAGGGAGCTGTCAGACACAACAACCAATAGCGTATGAGCATTCAATCACATGACCAGGGTGGCAACAACAGTTCAGTCAGAGGTTGTCTAGTCAAAACAAGTTTATGGTTCAGTTATAGGTCAGTCAGAACACAACAGATGCAACTGTAAAGCTGATGCAATGAAGATGAATCAGCATTGGTATTGCCGGTTGAAGACTACGAATATAACCAAAACACCAAATATTTAATTCTACATATCACCACTGCGGCCAGGATTGTGTTCGCTCAAAATTGGAAGAACCCTAACACACCTATGGACAATACGATAATCAAAAAAAATTATGATTGTGCCAAAATGGACAAATTAACGATGAAACTCCGAGGGGGGAAAAATTCAGACTACTACGATGACGTTTGGGAATATTGGTATAATTGGACAAATAGCAGAGACTCGATGAGACAATGTGGAATGACGAAGCAGGATAAGAAAACAAGTTAAAATAATATATAAATGGTATAAATATAGTAGCATTGTATATTAAGGTGGCAGATCTGTCAATAAATATTGTGATATGTAAAATATGAAATCAATAAAAACAATTTAAAAAAAAAAGACTACGAAGGGCTCCACAAAGGTTTTTACCCCTTTAAGAGGTAGTTATATAAAGTAGCCAGGAGAGGGCGTATTCTCTCTCCTCGTGTATCTCATTCACTCCTTGTGTCTGGTATCCATTGCTATGTTCTCCCTGTAGTGAGTTAAGAAGAAGATAGATTGCTTGTAAGGTATTTGGCTATGTATATTTCTGTATATAAACCTTGTATATAAACCACGTCTTGTATATAAACCACTGTTAAATCTCCTAAGACTCTGAGTGCTGTGTCTTGCTCCTGGGTTGTCTCCTAATAGTAGTCACGCTGCAAACACACTGACATTTTTTTCAAGTAACACTTAGATAATCCTCGGCTTACGACCGGTCGCTTAGTGACTGTTTAAAGTTACGACGGACTTCTCCAAGGTTACTTATGACTTGGATTTGCAATCCAACAGCTGGATCCCCATCAATCATGTGATCACATTTTGGGCATTTGGAAAACAACCCTCATTTATTGCCGTTTGTAGTGTCCCACAATCCCATGAATGCAATTTATGATGGGTTTTTTTTGCTGGAAGCCAACATTTATGTCTGGTTTCCAGCAACAAAGGTTTATTGTGGGCAATGGATTTGCTTAACGATTGCCACAAAAGGTTGTAAAATCAGTCACGGTCACAGGATGACCCACTTAATAATTGACATGGCTTAAAGCATGCTGGCTGGGGAATTCTGGGAGTTGAAGTCCACTCATCCCAAAGCATGCTGGCTAGGGAATCCTGGGGGTTGAAGTCCACCTGTCTTAAAGCATGCTGGCTGGGGAATTCTGGGAGTTGAAGTCCACTCATCCCAAAGCATGCTGGCTGGGGAATTCTGGGAGTTGAAGTCCACTCATCCCAAAGCATGCTGGCTGGGGAATTCTGGGAGTTGAAGTCCACTCATCCCAAAGCATGCTGGCAGGGGAATTCTGGGAGTTGAAGTCCACTCATCCCAAAGCATGCTGGCTGGGGAATTCTGGGAGTTGAAGTCCACTCATCCCAAAGCATGCTGGCAGGGGAATTCTGGGAGTTGAAGTCCACTCATCCCAAAGCATGCTGGCTGGGGAATTCTGAGGGTTGACAGCCATATATCTTAGTTGCCAAGACTGAGAAACGCTATGCCAGAACCACAGACAAGTTTCTCTCTTAAAAGTTTAAGACTGTCCTTTCTCCCTTCAAAAGCTTGGAAGGGAAGTTTCTTGGCAAACTTTAGGATCTTGCAAGCCATACAAATTCCACCTTTTTTTAATTTTCAGTGCCTGCTTCTGGCTACAGGTCTGTTTGCCTGAAGCACCTGTGAATTTAGAGAACACAATTTATCGCAGTGGAGAGTGCTGGGCGCTGCACAGAATAAAGCAACCGTTTCCCTCCTGCAGTGCGCCAGTCGGATTCCTGATCTGAGGGTTGATTTTTTCCCCCCAAAAGAGCACAGCACAAGGGGAATTACAAGATAATTTGATTCCTGAAAAATAAATTAGAAACATTTGGGAAATAGGGTGTGTAAGTTATTACAGCCTTGGGGCAGCCGGAAATTATGAGAATAATCATGCAAGCGCAGTGGGTTTTTTTTTTTTTTCATTATTTACCTTGGCACTCAACAAGCTGCCTAGAGTTACCAAAGCGGTTTTGCTATCCCAACTCGAATGGAGAAAACAGAGACATTCACATTCATTCACAGGCTAGAACAGTTTGACTGCAACAGACACTGTTTTGGTTACGCTGCAAGATTGCACAATTTTCTCCCGCTAGCCTTCAGATCGGTTTCGGAGAGACAAACCGGACGTCAGCAGATCTGCGTGTGGATCTGATTCTATAAACATAGAGGAGGAACGTTGGTCCTGATGACTTCCAGAAGTGAGGTTGGTTGGCATCTTTGAACAGAACAACGTCCAAGAAGTGAAATTTGCAGGAAAAAGAACAATTCTGATTTAGAGCCATGTCACAATATAGAAAATGAAATAAGGACAGGGAATTTTGTCATGTTTTTATCTCCCTTCCTCTCCCTCTCCCTCTCTTTCTCATCTATCTATCTAACCTATCATCTGTCTATCTGTCTGTCTATCTATCTATCTATCTATCTATCTATCTATCTATCTATCTATCTATCTATCTATCTATCTATCTATCTATCTATCTATCATCTACTGTGTCCATCCATCCATCCGTCTGTCTGTCTGTCTGTCTATCAAGCATCTATCTATCTATCTATCTATCTATCTATCTATCTATCTATCTATCTATCTATCTATCATCTATCTCCTTCATTATTTTTATTAATTTTGTCATGTTTTATCTCTCTCTCTATCAATAATTTCTCTATCTCTGCTATCTATTCTCTCTCTCATCTATCTGTCTGTCTGTCTGTCTGTCTGTCTGTCTGTCTATCTATCTATCTATCTATCTATCTATCTATCTATCTATCTATCTATCTATCTATCTATCTATCATCTACTGTGTCCATCCATCCATCCGTCTGTCTGTCTGTCTGTCTATCAAGCATCTATCTATCTATCTATCTATCTATCTATCTATCTATCTATCTATCTATCTATCTATCTATCATCTATCTCCTTCATTATTTTTATTAATTTTGTCATGTTTTATCTCTCTCTCTATCAATAATTTCTCTATCTCTGCTATCTATTCTCTCTCTCATCTATCTGTCTGTCTGTCTGTCTGTCTGTCTGTCTGTCTGTCTATCTATCTATCTATCTATCTATCTATCTATCTATCTATCTATCTATCTATCTATCTATCTATCTATCTATCTATCTATCTCCTGCCTTTATTATTTTTTATAAATAACTCAAGGAAGTGAACATACCTAATAGCATTCCTCCTCCTATTTCCCCACAACAACATCCCTGTGGATTGAGCTGTGAGAGAATGACTGGCCCAGAGTCGCCCAGTCAATTTTCATGCTAAGAAAGGACTAGAACTCACAATCTCCCAGGTTCTAGCCTGCGGCTTAGCCACTAGTTGCCAAAATCTGACATAGTATGCCAGACTTCCTTAGAGAAACTATGTTGTTTATATCAACAGTTTTTCAGCTCAGTAAAAATCTGTTGGTGAATACAGGAATCCTCCAACTTCTTTCAAAAGTCAACACTTTAAAAAAAGAAAGAAAAGAAGACAGAAGAAAGAAAAGAAGAAAGAAAAGAAAGAAAAGAAGAAAGAAGGATGGGGGGGGAAGAAAGGGAGAATAAACTTTGCTGACTTAAAGAAGAAATAAAAGCAGACTTTTTTTTTTTGCAGCCTTCAGCGGAGCATGCACACCTCCCTGTAAAATTGAGAAAAGAACTACCGTTTGAAAATGTGAAATTAAGTAAGCTCACCCTGAATTGAAAAATAAATAAAATTGCTCCATTGGCTCAGCTCAGACACAAGATTTATCACGGCGGGGGAAATAAAGCTTCCCGTTTTCATGGTGTCTGCAACCAATAAAATTAAAAGTTTGGAGTGCATATAAGCAAGGAAGCCCCTGGTGTAGCCAAAATGCGCACTTCTGGCGAGGAAGTGTTGGGAAATTTGAAAAGGATGAGGGAATCAAACCCCAAAATCCTTGCAATTTTAGCAAAGGTACAAATTTTTTGTGGCTCTGTCTTGTATGTACAGGCCGTCCAGGACTTGGACCATTCCTTTAATGACCGTTTGAAGTTACAAAGGCACTGAAAAAGGTGACTTACGACTGTTTTTCACACTTACGACCGCCAACAGTGTCTGAATTTTGATTGTGTAACCCTGGGGATGCTGTGCAACAGTCGTAAGTGTGAAAAACGGTCATAAGCCACTTTTTTCAGGGCCATTGTAATTTACCAAATTAATTGCTGTAAATCAAGGACTACCTAATTGGAGACAGGGTTGGTATTCACTTGCCTTCCCTACCTGTTCGCAAATGTGAGCGGTCAAGCGCACCTCCACACATGCGCACAGCCTTCCGCACATGCGGTTTACTCGCACACGCACCTTCCATGCATGCGGCCGGCCTCGAAAACGGGGCTGAATAGGACGGCATTATGGGAGGGCGGGAGGGCGGGAGGGCGCCCACAGTCACCGCTACCGGTTTGCCCGAACTGGACCGAACTGGTTGAATACCACCTCTGAATAGAGAACACCCCGCCGCCTCCCCACGCTCATTCTGCTCCCTATCACTCCATCCGACTTAGTTTTATTTAACGGGATATTTGAAGTTATTGTTTCAGTGTTTCGGTCTGCATTTTGTCCAATTTCTGTAAGCCTCGTACAGTTGCCTTTGGCAACATGGGAAGCATACAATTTTTAGATAGGTAGGTAGATAGGTAGGTAGAGAAAGAAAGAGAAAGAAGGAAGGAAGGAAGGAAGGAAGGAAGGAAAAAAGGAGGGAAGGAAAGAAGGAAGGAAGGAAGGAAGGAAGGAAAGAAAGGAAAAAGGGAAGGAAGGAAGGAAGGAAAGGAAGGAAGGAAGGAAAAAAGGATGGAAGGAAGGAAGGAAAGAAAAGAAAAAAGGGAAAGAAGGAAGGAAGGAAGGAAAGAAGGAAGGAAGGAAGGAAGGAAAAAAGGATGGAAGGAAGGAAAGAAGGATGGAAGGAAGGAAAAAAGGGAAAAAGGAGGGAAGGAAGGAAAGAAAGAAAGAAAAAGAAAGAAAGAGAAAAAAAGAAAGAAGAGAAAAGAAAAGAAAAGAAAAGAAAAGAGAAAAGAGAAAAGAAAAGAAAAGAGAAAAGAGAAAAGAGAAAAGAGAAAAGAGAAAAGAAAAGAAAAGATAGATTTTCAGCAGCCTTGTGCAGTAGATAAAGTCCCCATAATGTGCCATATTCTTTTTCATCTGATTATTGATTGATTGATTGATTGATCGATTGAATTTATGTGCTACCCATCTCCTCCAGAGGCGACAAACATTTTGGTTGGTAGAATGCAAGGGGAGAGAATGGCAGGGGCTCGGAAGATCTTTTTGCTGTCTGCTCACACGTCCGTCACTCTTCTGATCCTGGGCCGAAAGAAATCGCCTTCACAGCCCAGGGAAATGATGGAAACGTGCAGATATTTCCTTACTTTGCATTCTGGTCTTGTTAGCCGCTGAAAAGGGCCATTGACACGAGATGTCCTCTCCGTGGAGATTTGCCAAGCTCCTTCTTTGTCTGATATTCCATTACAAGCAGCTCCCTAATACCAATTAAGGGCACTTATAAAATGATTAACAAATAGATCTGAAATCCTTGAAGCCAGGAAAGTTAAAAGATCTGGGGAGAGAGAGGGAGGGAGGGAGGGAAACAGAAGAGAGAGGAGGGAGGGGGGAGAGAGGGAGGGAAACAGAAGAGAGAGGGGGGAGAGAGAGGGAGGGAGGGAGATTTTCTCCACCTCAAGGTCGAACGCTGGGAAACCTCTGGAAGGTGCAGACTGTTCCCAAAACAAACTGGCGGTATATGATTGGTGGACAATGAACAGTGGGTGGCCCAGGGGGAAAAGGGGGATAGAATAGAATAGAATAGAATAGAATAGAATAGAATAGAATAGAATAGAATAGAATAGAATAGAATAGAATAGAATAGAATAGAATAACAGAGTTGGAAGGGACCTTGGAGGTCTTCTAGTCCAACCCCTTGCTTAGGCAGGATACCCTACACCACTTCAGACAAATGGTTATCCAACCTCTTCTTAAAAACTTCCAGTGTTGGAGCATTCACAACTTCTGGAGGCAAGCTGTTCCACTGATTAATTGTTCTAACTGTCAGGAAATTCCTCCTTAGTTCTAAGTTGCGTCTGTCCTTGATTAGTTTCCATCCATTGCTTCTTGTCCTGCCTTCAGGTGCTTTGGAGAATAGCTTGATTCCCTCTTCTTTTATGACAACCCCTGAGAAATTGGAACACTGCTATCATGTCTCCCCTGATCCTTCTTTTCATTAAACTAGACATACCCAGTTCCAGTAACCATTCTTTATATGTTTTATCCTCCAGTCCCCTAATCATCTTTGTTGCTCTTCTCTGCACACTTTCTAAAGTCTCAACATCTTTTTTACATCGTGGCGACCGAAACTGGATGCAGTATTCCAAGGGTGGCCTTACCAAGGCATTATAAAGCGGTATTAACATTTCAAATAATTTTATTTCTATTGCTCTGTTCATGCAGTCTAGGACTGTATTAGCTTTTTTGGCAGCTGGCTCATAAAGTATATAGATCCAACAGAGTGGGTCTCCTCCAGGTCCCGTCGGCTGGCGGGGCCTAGGGGGAGGGCCTTCTCTGTAGGGGCCCCTGCTCTCTGGAACCAACTCCCCCCAGAGATACGAATTGTCCCCACCTTGCTGGCCTTCCGAAAAGCCGTGAAGACATGGCTCTTCCTGCAGGCGGGGTTTTGAGACGATTTCCATCTCGGTCTCCCCCAAGTATGTATGCTGTTGTATGTTTTTTTTAATGTATTTTAAATTGATATTAAATTATATTGTTTAGCTGTTCTTCAATGTTGTACGCCGCCCTGAGTCCCCAGGGAATAGGGCGGCATATAAGAGCACTAAATAAAAATAAAATAAATAAAAAAATAAAAAGTCTAAGTGCTATTGCTATAATCATTCTATCTTCTATCTTCTCCCTATTGGTGACCATTCTTCTGAACATCATTCGTTTGCTAAATCATCATCCCTTCCTTGCTTCCTTGCTGAAGAGGAACCGTTGGCGAAAACGGCGGTAAGACACGCAGATGGTCAGTCCAGCCGTGACACGCATGACTTTGAAACTGAATGGTGCTTTTGAGAGATTAGAAGGACACCCAGGGTGTTACTCCCGTGTTTAAGAGATAATTACCAGCCACGACCTGAGCCACTATAAATACACATTGAAAGCCCCACTGTTTACCAGGTTTGGGGTAGAAATTCCCAGCCCTTTATATAACAGGACGTTTGACAACACTGCCAGGTTCATGAAGATTTTGTTCCACACCAGTTGCAAGATGTTTCTATAGTAACCGATGCATTTCCAAATGGGAAGAGACGGAAGCTTTTAAAGACAAATAAGAGAGTCGGTGAGAAGTAAAGGATGAGAAGATGCTTCAGCCGCACAGATCTGAATGCAGACTGAGATCGCAGCGCACGGTGGAAAACAATTTCCCCCAACCCGGGGTCTGTGAAAGTGGCCAATTTCCACCTTCATAATTCTCCTGGAATTATAAAACTGGAATGTTGCATCCAGTTTTGGTTGCCACGATATAAAAAAGGAAGTTTAGACTCTAGAAAGAGTACAGAGAAGAGTAACAATGATGATTGGGGACTGGAGGCTAAAACCAGGGGTGGGCTTCAAAAATGTTAGCAAGGGGTTCTCTGCCCAGTTGCTGGGTGGGCGTGGCCATGGTGGGCGTGGCCTAGTCAGCCTCCTGCACCACGGCGGGGTGTGTGTGTGTTTGTCCTCCCTGGGGTCCAGAGGCTTTCTTCGAGCCTCCGGGAGGGCAAAAATGGCCTCCCCAGGCTCCGGAGGCCCTTTGGAGGCTGGAAACAGGTGTTTCCAGCCTTCCCGAACTTCCGGTAGGCCCGTTTTTCACCCTCCCCGAGCCTCCCTGCACGCTCTGCACTTACCTGCATCCAAAATGGACCACGTGGGGACTCCTGGGAGAGGTGGGGCGGGCCAGCCAGGAGTGGGATTTGGGGTTCTCCGAACTGCACTGAATCTTAGCTAGAGGTTCTCCCGAACCCCTGTGAACCCCCAGCAGCCCACCCCTGGTAACCATGATGATTAGGGGACTGGAGGCTGAAACATATGAAGAATGGTTGCAGGAACTGGGTATGTCTAGTTTGATGAAAAGAAGGACCAGGGAAGACATGATAGCAGTCTTCCAATATCTCAGGGGTTGCCACAAAGAAGAGGGAGTCAAACTATTCTCCAAATCACCTGAGGGTAGAACAAGAAGTAATGGGTGGAAACTAAACAAGGAGAGAAGTAACTTAGAACTAAGGAGAAATTCCTGACAGTTAGGACAATTAATCAGTGGAACAGCTTGCCTCCAGAAGTTGTGGGTGCCAGAATGGTTTGCCAACCCTGTCAACAAGTTGCATAAACCAAAATCAAAGCAAACCAGAGATGTGACAGCTCAGCCAAGCCACCCATGGTTTGGAACAGGACAAGTGACACAACAACAACAACAACAACAACAACAACAACAACAACAACAACAATAATAGTAATAGTAATAGTAATAGTAATAGTAATAGTAATAGTAATAGTAATAGTAATAGTAATAATAATAAATCATAACAACAACAACAACAACAACAGCAACAACAACAGAGTTGGAAGGGACCTTGGAGGTCTTCTAGTCCAACCCCCTGCCTAGGCAGGAAACCCTACACCACTTCAGACAAATGGTTATCCAACCTCTTCTTAAAAACTTCCAGTGTTGGAGCATTCACAACTTCTGGAGGCAGGCTGTTCCACGGATTAATTGTTCTAACTGTCAGGCCATCATTAAAGCCATCATTATATTGTTATGATCTTTCCTCTGACCAAGAATAGGCAGGCTTAGCAGAAAGAAGAATTAACAGCAACTTTTACACTTGCATATAACTTCTTTTGGCCTTTGTGGGTTTGCTATAACTTATCCGATGCTGCAACGTGTGGAATAAATAAAATAAATGTGAAGAAATAAAAATCACACTTATTGTTTTTACATGGGCTCTCACTTACAGAAATGCTGGCAGCAAGATATATATTAGAGGTGCTCCCTCTGCTGGTTGACACACAATAAAACAATTGACAACTGGTGCTATTCTTCTCCCCACCTCCCACCCCGTTTATTTCAAGAGGGGCTGCAATATTTTCACTGATTAATTAATGACTTCTTTGAGGATTAATTTTAGCTCGGTAAGGCTTGATATTCTCCATTAAGAAGCCGGGGGATAAAGTTGCAAAGAATTTTTGTTTGGAAACATGTCCAAGCACGGAGCTTTTAAAGAAACTTTGCAAATTAATTTAATACACATTAAAGAGGTTATGTCAGCCTAGGATGGTGGCTTAATGCAGGTACCAGATTGTACTGGCCTCCTGGCCAGTCCAAGACTAACCTGGTCAGAAAAACGAAACTTGATATTCTTAAGTTATTTATTTGAATTTATTGAACTTATTCATTTGAATTTATTAGCCACCCAACTCTCATGGACTCTGATTCCGTTGATCCCACCTGATTTCACAAGAACTACAGTCAGCCCTCGACTTATAACAGTTCATTTAGTGACGGTTCAAAGTTACAACCGCACTGAAAACAGTGACTTATGACCATTTTTTCACACTTACGACCGTTTCAGCATCCCCACGATTATGTGAGCAAAATTCAGACACTTGGCAACCGACTCATATATATTGCAGTGTCCCGAGATCACGTGATCCCCTTTTGACAAGCAAAGTCAATGGGGAAGCCGGATTCACTTAACAACCGTGTTACTAACTTAACAACTGCAGTGATTCACTTAACGACTGTGGCAAGAAAGGTCGTAAAATGGAGCAAGACTCACTTAACAAGTGTCTCACTTAGCAACAGAAATTTTGGCCTCCGTTGCGGTCACACATCGACGACCACCTGTATTTCACGTCAGTTTTTCCATCTGTAAAACGGGAAATAATAATAATAATAACAACAGAGTTGGAAGGGACCTGGGAGGTCTTCTAGTCCAACCCCCTGCCTAGGCAGGAAACCCTACACTACTTCAGACAAATGGTTATCCAACATCTTCTTAAAAACTTCCAGTGTTGGAGCATTCACAACTTCTGGAGGCAAGCTGTTCCACGGATTAATTGTTCTAACTGTCAGGAAATTTCTCCTTAGTTCTAAGTTGCTTCTCTCCTTGTTTAGTTTCCACCCATTACTTCTTGTCCTACCCTCAGGTGCTTTGGAGAATAGCTTGACTCCCTCTTCTTTGTGGCAGCCCCTGAGATATTGGAAGACTGCTATCATGTCTCCCCTAGTCCTTCTTTTCATTAAACTAGCCATGCCCAGTTCCTGCAACCATTCTTCATGTTTTAGCCTCCAGTCCCCTAATCATCTTTGTTGCTCTTCTCTGCACTCTTTCTAGAGTCTCAACATCCTTTTTACATCGTGGCAACCAAAACTGAATGCAGTATTCCAAGTGTGGCCTTACCAAGGCATTATAAAGTGGTATTAACACTTCGTGTGATAATCCAGTTCTTTCTCATAGATGCGCTTGAAACCATCAATTGCATTAAGTAAGTTCCACGTTTAAGTGGAGTCACTTTCTTGTGAGATACAAATATAAATTGAATGAATGAATGAATGAATGAATGAATGAATGAATGAATGAATGAAGATTTGCAAAGTTTCTTTTAAGACCTCCGTGTTTGGACGCATCTCGAAACGCATTCCTCCCTTAAAATCACGCCTTTGTATTTGCACTCTTCAAAATGTTCAAAGGCATCAACCATGGACTTGGATGGCCTGAAGAACTGAACAAAGATAGCTCCCTGTCTCCCTCACCACAATTTAATTCTCCAAGTCATCATGTAAACAGTAAAAAGGAGCTTAGGGAGAAGATAATCACCCCAGGGAACGCTCCAGCTGCAAAATCTAGCGCTCCCTCTAACAATGCCATCCCTTCACAAAGCTCAAATCAAAATCCTTTTTATCTGAAAACAAATGAGAGCGCAATACGTTCTGCCTTTTGGAAAAAATTGCCACCTCAGTTGACTCTGAATTCAGGTTTATTACTGTTTACTCAGAAATTCTTCCATTCCAATGCGAAGGGGGGGTGGGAATTGCTCCCAACAGCGTCTGCGTGTACGTAAAATTGCATCTTGTTCTTCTTTTTTATTCTCTCTCCCCCTCCCCTCCTGCTTTTTAATCCTCTGTTGCTCATACCTCTTTGAACACATCGCCTGCCGGAGCTACAACAAAACGTTTTGAGACAAAAATGCACACACCACAACCACCGAGGATGGATGAATCATGTCATTTTAGTCTGTAGACAGTCCATTAGTCTGGCCCATCCGAATTTCTACAGCCTTCAACTTAAAGCAAAAAAAAATATCTAGGGGCAGGTGTTTATATGCAGATATGTGCAGAGAAGAGCCACAAAGACGATTAAGGGACTGGAGGCTAAAATATATAAAGGATTGCTGAATTAAGAGAAGGACTAGGGGAGACATGATAGCAGTTTTCCAATATCTCAGGGGTTGCCACAAAGAAGAGGGAGTCAAGCTATTCTCCAAAGCACCTGAGGGCTGGCCAAGAAACAATGGATGGAAACTAATCAAGGAGAGAAGCAACCTAGCACTAAAGGAGAAATTTCCTGACAGCGAGAACAATGAATCAGTGGAACTTCAGAAGTTGTAAATGCTCCAACACTGGAGGTTTTAAAGAAGAGATTGGACAACCATTTGTCTGAAATGGTGTAGGGCCGTGATGGCGAACCTATGGCACGCCTCCCACCGGCCAGCTGGTTTTTGGGTCTCTGCCTCACATGCGCGGAGGACAGGGTGCACGCAGGAGATGCGCGTGCATGCGCGGGGCACACACGCGGGGGTCACACGTGCATGTGCGGGTGGTGGGGCGCAGGGGTCACACACATGCACCGGGGTCATGCGTGCATGTGCGGGGGCAGGATGCACATGGGGGGGGTCGCGCACGTGTTGCATTATGGGTGTGTGCACACACACGCACGTGCTTTTGGCACTCGGTGCCAAAAAGATTAACCATCACCACTGTTCCCTCTAAGCAGCGCGGCCGCGCAGCCGTGCACGTAACGAGAGAACGCCGCGCAGAAGTTTCTAACTTCCGTGTGGCATTTTCTAATGGAAGGGGCTGCACGCCTGCACGGCTGCGCACATGAAAAGAGAACGCCGCGCGGCAGTTTCTAACTGCCGCGCGCCATTTTCTGTTGTTACAGGGAACATTGGCCATCACTGGTATAGGATTTCTTGCTTGAGCAGGGAATTGGATTAGGAGACCTCCAAGGTAACTTCCAACTCTTCTGTTATTCTGTTATATACTGTATTTTTGGGGGAGTATAAGACGCACCTTTTCCCCCCTTAAAAGAGGCTGAAAATTTGGGTGCGTCTTATACTCCGAATGTAGCTTTTTCAAAGCTTTTTTTCCCAGCCCTAACGAGGTGCTAATGATCTTCCCGGCTCTTCCCGGCTTGCAGGCTTGTTTTCATTGCTATTCCCTCTGAAGAATGTTTTTTTCCAGCCCTAACCAGGGGATAAAATAATGTGCTGAAGCTGACCAGACTAAGGACGCTAGCCAGATGAATACCTGGTAGGCAGATTTTTCCCCCTATTTTCCTCCCCCAAATCTAAGGTGCGTCTTATACTCCGAAAAATACGGGCATGTAATTTTCTCTATATAGTCTTCTTCCCCCTTTTGAGTGCAGATTTCAGAGAAGGGAGCAATTGAGCGGAAATCGGCTCCAATCGTCTAGTCTGAAAAGTGCAAATGAACATAGAACATTATCAGAGTTGAAAGGGGACCTTGGAGGTCTTCTAGTTCAACTCCGCTGCTCAAGCAGGAGACCCTACCCCATTTCAGATAAGCGGCTGTCCAAATGATCAAGTTCACTTAAAAATGCAGATCAACCGCCTCTCTATGTTTATCCCATTTTAAAACTCCTCAACAAGAATTAGTGTTTTCTCAAGGGTCTCTCAAATTGAGTTTTTTTTTTAAAGATCCCAAATTCCACCAAACCTTTGGAACGATATTGTTTCAAATCAACAGGATCTGTTTTTTTTAAAATTCACTTCTAAATAAAGGAAGTCCTCAATATACGACCACAACTGAGCCCAGGATTTCTGTTGCTAAGTGAGTTTAGCATTTCTGAAGTGAGTTTTGCACCCCTTTTTACGACCTTTCTTGCCCGGGTGTTAAGTGAATCGCTGCGGCTGTTAAGTTAGTAACGCGGTCGTTAAGTGAACTTTGCTTTCCCGTTGACTTTGCTTTTCAGAAGGTTGCAAAAGGGGATCATGTGTCATAACTGCAAGTGTCATAAATACGAGTCAGTTGCCAAGCCCCTGAATTTTGATCATACGACCGTGGGGACGCTGCCATGGTCGTAAGCGTGAAAAAGCTCACTTTTTTCAGTGCCATTGAACGGTCACTAAATGAACTGTTTTAACTTCGGATTGGGAACGTGCAAAGTCTCCTGCTTATTCCTTTCCCTTTTAGTATTAAACCGACTATAGGCCTCACAGTTTATGGATTGTAATTTTACTATTGTAGACCATGTATAATTGACAGACTGGATTTTATCATAGATTTTAGCTGTCATTTATTATTTTGTTTTATAACTTTTAATAGTAGAGTTACTGAGTGTTTTTATTTGTTCTAGTCTCTGGTCTATGACTGTAATAAATTGACTTGACTTGACTTGCTTTCTTGCAGAGGTTTCAGGTTAACGAATAAATTAGTTAAGAGAGAATTTATTTATTTATTTTCATTTTTATTTATTTATTTATTTTATTTTATTTTGTCAGGCATGTATAACAGGTGTAAATATAAACATAAGTGTAAATTATGTTTAAGAGCCGAGTGGCGCAGCGGTTAGAGTGGGGTACTGCAGGCCACTTTAGCTGACTGTGATCCGCAGGTCAGCGGTTCAAATCTCACCGGCTCAAGGTTGACTCAGCCTTCCATCCTTCCGAGGTAGGTAAAATGAGGACCCAGATTGTTGGGGGCAATATAAATATACACTGCTTACTGGTGTAAACCGCTTAGAGAGTGCTTGCACTGTGAGGCGGTATATAAATGTCACTAAAAATAAATAAATAAATGCAGGAAATGGATATGAATAAAGGGGGACATTAGGACAGGGACGGTAGGCACAGTGGTGCGCTTATGCACGCCCCTTACAGACCTCTTAGGAATGGGGCGAGGTTGACAGTAGACAGTCTAAGGTTAAAGTTTTGGGGGTTTGGGGAAGAAACCACAGAGTCAGGTAGTGCATTCCAGGCATTGATCACTCTGTTGCTGAAGTCGTATTTTCTGCAGTCGAGTTTGGCGCGGTTTACCTTAAGTTTGTATCTAATGTGTGCTCCTGTATTGTTGTGGTTGAAGCTGAAGTATTCATTGACAGGTACCGGTAGGACATTGTAGCAGATAATTTTATGAACTGCGCTTAGGTCGGACCGAAGATGGCGAAGTTCTAAGTTGTCTAAGCCCAGAATTTCAAGTCTGGTGGCATAAGGTATTCTGTTACGAGTGATTTTTCTGCTTTCATTTCCCTGCAGCTCAAGAGACTTTTGAATAGCTGAACAGCCGCTGAATATCACAGCAGGAAAACCAGGTTTCTTTCCAAGCCCAGCCAGGAAAATCTATCACTTTGAGCTATTAGTAACTAGGTGTAATCTACAGATTTGGTCCTAGTAGACCAGCTGGGCTGCTGTGTTTGAAGGGGAGTTTGCTGGATTTGTCCCTTTGGCTCCTACTAAGCCTCCTGCATTATAGGAACAGGTTGCTGTTTGCCCAGACAGGTTGCTCATGCCTTTGTGTACCACCACAAACCCACCCACCCACCCCTTCCGAATTCCTTGTATCTGTGTCTTCTGCATGACAATTAGGCACTGATTTGATTCCTCTCCTAACGGCACGAACCCCATTAAAACCCAATTCAGCTGATTATCAACAGCTTTCCTTAAATGAAACCACGGGCTCCCTGGGGGCATTCAGCCAGAGACAAGAGAGTGGGGCGGGGCAGGGTGGGGAGGAAAGGGAGAGAGAGAGAAGAAAGAAAGAGAAGAAAGGGAGGAGAAAGAGAGAGAAAGAAGAAAGAGGGAAGGAAGAAAGGAGAGAGAGAAAGAGCAGAAAGTATGAGAGAGGGAGAAGAAAGAAAGAGGAGAAAGGGAGGAGAAAGAGAGAGAAAGAAGAAAGAGGGAAGGAAGAAAGGAGAGAAAGAGAGAAAGTGAGAGAGAGAGAAGAAAGAGAAGAAAGAGAAGAAAGGGAGGAGAAAGAGAAAGAAGAAAGAGGGAAGAAGGAAAGGAGAGAAAGAGAAGAAAGAGAGAGAAAGAAAGAAAAGAAAGAAAGAAGGGAGGAGAAAGAGAGAAGAAAGAAAGGAGAGAAAGAGAAAGAGAAGAGAGAGAGAGAAGAAAGAGAAGAAAGAAAGAAGAAAGGGAGGAGAAGGAAGAAAGAAAGGAGAGAAAGAAAGAAGAAAATGAAAGAGAGAAGAAAGAAGAGGAGAGAGAAAGAAGAGGAGAGAGAGGTAAAAGAGGAAAGAGAGAGAGAGAGAGAGAGAGAGAGAGAGAGAGAGAGAGAGAGAGAGAGAGAGAGAGAGAGAGAGAGAGAGAATAGCAGAAAAAAAGGAAAAAACTGCTATACTGGATCAGTATTGCTTGTCTGAAATGGTATAGGTCAGTGATGGCGAACCTTTTTTGGTTCGCGTGCCAAAAGGGGGGGGAAATGCGGGGGATCACGTGTGTGCGTGCCCACACTCATAATTCCATGCACCCCCGCACATGCACGCATGACCCCCCTGCTCCCAGCATGCAATGGCACGCCCATTTTTCGCTCTCCCCAGTCTCCAGAGCCTTTCTAGGAGCCTGGGGAGGGCGAAAACGGCCTTCCCCACCCCCTCTGGAGGCTGGAAACAGCCTGTTTCCCGACTCCCAGTGGGCCCAGAAGGCCCGAAAATCAGCCGGCTGGTGCACACATGCACGCCGGACCTGAGCTCGCGTGCCCACCGATATGGCTCCGCGTGCCACTTGTGGCACCCGTGCCATAGGTTCGCCATCACGGGTATAGGTTCTCCTGCTTGAGCGGGGGGGGGGGGGGGGCTGGACTAGAAACCTCCAAGGTCCCTTCCAGCTCCTTTCTATTCTAATTGTACTTTAACACAGAGAAGGACTAGGGGGTGACATGATTTTTATTTATTTGTGTCGCATCTTTGTTATTTTTACAAATAACGCAAGGTGGCAAACATGCCCAACAGATCTTCCTATTTTTCCAACAACCCTTTGAGGCGGGTTGGGCTGAGAAAGGAGGACTGGCCCAAATTCACCCAGCTGGCTTTCATTCCTAAGGTGGGACTCGAACTCATGGTTCATATGACTCGGTAGAGAGCTAAAAAATAGAGAAATTCAATAAAGGAGAATATTTGTAGCCCAGGGCTGAAATGATGGCTCCTTGGTGCTCTCTGAGTTTGGTTGTTTTCTTTTTTTTAATTTCTTTATTATTTTATTTATTTTCATACATCACTATATTTTGACGTAAGTCCATACCCGTTATTTATACATTATTAATACTAAATATTGTACATTATTTATTATATTTACGTATCTTCATTCTTTGTCACAGTCTTTTTCTTCTTTTTCTTTTATTTTCGTCGTCTTAGTCCAATTGTACCATTTAGTCCAAATCTTGTAGTATTCCGAGTTACCGTATTTTGTCCTTTAAGTTCAATAGTGAGTTTGTCCATTTCAGCACATCTGTATATTTTATCCAGTAACAGGTTATCCGATGGTATGTGGTTCTTTTTCCAGCACTGTGCATAGGCTATTCTCGCAGCCGTTATAATATGCAAAGTTAGATACTGAAAGTTCCTGGGATACTGTTTATTCATTATTCCCAACAGGAAAAAATTCCGGTGTGAATTCCACATTTCTTCCCATGATTTCCTGTAACTATTTGTGGACTTTTTCGCCAAAAGTATTTCGCTTTTGAACAAGTCCACCACATATGAAAGAAGGTGCCTAACCCTTTGTTGCATTTCCAACAGGTCGAATTAGCATTTGGATGAGTTTGGTTGTTTTCTTGCAGATATTTTAGACTGTCTACAGTCGACCTCTCCCCGTTTCTAAGAGGTCTGTAAGGGGCGTGCATAAGCGCACCAGCGTGCCTACCGTCCCTGTCCTACTGTCCTACTGTCCTCTTTTATAGTTACTTTTTACTTATGTTTATACAAATTACTACTATACATGTTTGACAAATAAATAAATAAACAAACAAACAAACAAACAAACAAATAAATATTTCATTACTCTAACTAGGCTAACTAGCACTGGTGATATTACCTAGTCAGCGTAATGAAACATCTGCAAGAAAGCAAGCAAGATCAGCCAGCACCAAGGACCCCTTATGGAGTCCACCATTAACAGTTTAGCAAGTGAGAGTTAAGAAAAACATCAGTCTCTTTTTTTCAATGTGATATTGGTCAAATTTTCTTTCCTAGAAAAAATACAAGCAGTAAGGAACTGCAGAACGGATATGAAGAAAAGGGAAGGCTAGGTGATGAACAGCCTGGGGGGGGGGGGGGGTGTCTTGGATTTGTAGGGAAAGGGCGGCCTCTGCTGGCCAAAGGCTGGAAATATTTTCACTGTACCAATACCCAGTGTATTTTTCAGCAACTTTTAATAGAATAAACAAGTTGGAAGGGATCTTGTAGCTCTAACCCTAAACTAGTGATGGCTAACCTTTTTCTTGTCGCATGCCAAAAGCGTGCGCATGCTATCGCGCACATGCGTGCCGGCACCCGTAATGCAATGCATGCTCCCTGCCCCCTGCGCATGTGCGTGCTCCCTCGCCCCACGTGCATGTGACTCCACTGCACTCCCTCCACCCCCTCCGGAGGAGACTGTTTTCGCCCTCCCGGAGGCTCAAGGAAAGCCTCTGAAGCCTGGGGATGCACCCCACCCTCCATGCATCCATGGCAGATACCCGAAAATTAGCTGGCCGGCGGGAAGTGTGCGTGCATGCGCGGTGGAGCTGAGCTGGGCGACGGCGCATGCCTGCAGAGAGGGCTTTGTGTGCCACCTGTGACATACGTGCCATAGGTTAGGGTTAGGGCCCTAAACCTAAGTGGATGTTCCCGCCAATAGGACTTTTCCATGTATTTTACCAAGAAAAGTATTTTACCAGGAAATGTCTGAATTCATGGAGGCCTAACCCTAAGTGGATTCCCCCTCCCAATGGCATTTTTCCATGTGTTTTACTGTAATGAAACGTCTGCAAGAAAATCGCCAAGCTCAGGTGGCACCAAGGATCCCCCAGGCCTTCCTCTTCCTCCTCCTCCACTCCGCAAACCTCACTGCCTTCTACCACGGAGGATGTTACCTCGTTTGGTAACAAAACATCTGCAAAAAATTTTGCCAAGGTCAGAGAGCACCAAGGATCCCACATTAGAATGTCCCAGAGTCATGTGATCCCCTTTTATGACCTTCTGGCAAGCAAAGTCAATGGGGAAGCCAGATTCACTTAACAACCATGTTGCATGTCCCAGGATAGCCGATTGGAAAAATAAAAGTTTATTTCTGTACAGGGCCATTAATCTGTTGAGAAGGTTTTGTACAGTATCTTTGCATTCTTAAAAAAGACCAAACATTATATACACTTCATCCAAAAACAGGCCTGCCTTCCAAAGGCCTGCTTCTAATCATATGTAAACGTATGCAAATTTACTAGAGCCTTATGTGCATGTGATTAATTAAGGTTTATTTAATCAGATGACAGCTCTTCTTACGTGTAAAAACACTGGCTCCTCCTTCTCCTTATGAGCAAAATCATGAGTAATCTTTTAAAATTTACCAGGAGCCAAATTCAGAAGGTTTCTTGCAGGTTTGATTTGAAGATGGCTAGTTCTCCTGCCCTGAGCAAGCCATAATGTTGAAAATTAAAATAAAACCTTTGCCATTTCCCTTCATTTCTCCATACAGAGACAAGCATGCTGGCCACACTCTGAAAGAAAGTATGTTTTAACACAAAACACAGACCAATAGGGTTGAAAAGAACCTTAGAGATCTTCTAGTCCAGGGGGTCAGCAACCCGCGGCTCTGGAGCCGCATGTGGCTCTTTCATCCCTCTGCTGCGGCTCCCTGTCGCTCAAAATATGCGTCACAACCGCCAGTGTGTGATACCTGCTGGCACGCGATTTATTGAGCTTTTCAACCCCCGGTAGGCCAACCATGGATAAATCCAAGAAAAGAAAAGTTTCAGAAGAAAACAGAACATTTAATTCAACTACATATTCTGTGGCCGCTCAGGAAATAGTCAGGCACGGGAAGGGTTTTGTGGCTCCCGGTGTTTTCTTTTTCTATGGGAAATGGGTCCAAATGGCTCTTTAAGGTTACTGACCCCTATTCTAGTCCAATCCCCTGCTCAAGCACGAGATCCTATGCCATTTTGGACAAACAGCTGTCCAATCTCTTCTTGAAAACCTCCAGGGATGGAGCACCTACAATATAACTGGCATATCAAATGCACCCCCCTTCTCTCTTAATATATTTATTTATTTATTTATTTATTTATTTATTTATTTATTTATTTATTTATTTATTTATTTGTCAAACATGTATAGTAATATTGTATAAACATAAGTAAAAGGTAACGATAAATGAGGACAATAGCACAGTAGGACAGGGACGGTAGGCACAGTGGTGCGCTTATGCACGCCCCTTACAGACCTCTTAGAAACGGGGAGAGGTCGACTGTAGACAGTCTAAGGTTAAAGTTTTTGGGGTTTGGGGAAGAAACCACAGAGTCAGGTAGTGCATTCCAGGCATTGATCACTCTGTTGCTGAAGTCGTGTTTTCTGCAGTCGAGTTTGGAGCGCTTTACATTGAGTTTGAATCTATTACGTCCTCGTGTATTGTTGCGGTTGAAGCTGAAGTAGTCATTAACAGGAAGGACATTTTGGTATATGATTTTATGAACTACATTTAGATCAGATCGGAGGCGACGTAGTTGTAAATTGTCTAATCCCAATATTTCAAGTCTGGTGGAATAAGGTATTCTGTTGCGAGCAGAGGAGTGGAGGACTCTTCTTGTGAAATATTTCTGGACTCTCTCGATTGTATTTATGTCTGATATGCAGTGCGGGTTCCAGACAGGTGAGCTGTATTCCAGAATTGGTCTAACAAATGTTTTGTATGCTCTGGTTAGTAATGTAATGTTGCCAGAGAAGAAGCTACGCAAGATTAGATTAACAACTCTTAGTGCCTTTTTGGCAATGTTGTTACAATGGGCTCTAGCACTTAGGTCGTTGGATATATATAAAAAGAATCCTGCAGGATTGGTTAGGAGAACATCAAAAAGAACCAATGTTGTCAAGGGAGATTAAAATATTCATCTCCTAGAATTGACACTCCACTGTTGTTTTCCTGGGCTTCGTTTCCTGGCCCTTTGACCCACCCAGGGGAAAAGTAGCTTGGCAGGCACTTAATCAAATGGAGATGTAGATTTTTCTCTGTCAGCCCCTCTGGGTAAGACAAATTGTCTTCCCGAACCCCTTGGGTTGCCCTCTCCTCCTCCTCCTCTTCAGAGATCAGCAGGATGTGCTTGGGGGGGGGGGGAAGAGATATACACATTAGGGACGTATTTCATAACCCAGCGATGGATGCCAAGTATCTGCCTCAGCCTTCCTCGGCGCCATGTCCTTCGGAAGCTTTAAATAGCAATGGCAATAGCACTTAGACTTATATACCGCTTCATAGTGCTTTACAGCCTTCTCTAAGCGGTTTACAGAGTTCAGCCTATTGCCCCCAACAATCTGGGTCCTCATTTTACCCACCTCGGAAGGATGGAAGGCTGAGTCAACCTTGAGCCTAGTGAGATTTGAACAGCTGAACTGCTGAACTAGCAGTAGCCTGCAGTGCTGCATTTAACCACTGCACCACCTTGGCTCTTATGGATGGCACGTTAGTTATGAAAAGTGTCATCTAACATTTCTGGGAGAGCAACGTGTTGAGGAGGAAGTAGTGGGGCTTGCTGTCTTGAGTAATTTGTTTGAAGTTCTGGGGAGAGCGCCAAAAAAATGCAACTTCCTCGTTCTTTATGCTTTGAGATTGGTTCTAGAACTTTGTTGACGGGCTACCTGTGCCTTTTGAGAAAACAGTGACACCTTCTTTGAGGTCTCCCTTTGGGGGAAGGCCCAGATCATTCCTTTAACTAACAGGATGGGATTTCCACTATCTTTAAGTCCACAGGTTTATATACTACTACTACTACTACTACTACTACTACTACTACTACTAATAATAATAATAATAATAATAATAATATTAATAATAAGAGTTGGAAGGGATCTTTTGAGGTCTTCTAGTCCAACCCCCTGCTTAGGCAGGAAACCCTACACCACTTCAGACAAATGCTTATCCAACATCTTCTTAAAAACTTCCAGTGTTGGAGCATTCACAACTTCTGGAGGCAAGCCATTCCACTGATTAATTGTTCTGTCAGGAAATTTCTCCTTAGTTCTAAGTTGCTTCTCTCCTTGATTAGTTTCCACCCATTGCTTCTTGTTCTACCCTCAGGTGCTTTGAAGAATAGTTTGACTCCCTCTTCTTTGTGGCAACCCCTGAGATATTGGAAGACTGCTATCATGTCTCCCCTAGTCCTTCTTTTCATTAGACTAGACATACCCAGTTCCTGCAACCGTTCTTCATATGTTTTAGCCTCCAGTCCCCTAATCATCTTTGTAGCTCTTCTCTGCACTCTTTCTAGAGTCTGTTTAATCTGCATCATTGGATCAAAAACTATCCTGCCAAACCAGCTAGCTGTCATCACCACCCTGTGCTCACAACGTAGTCACAAAGTGGAACACACCCCATCAGTTTCAAATCCCACAGCTGGGACCTCTGTTGTTTTGACTTTTAAGTCCCCTCGGTAGGGAGAGAAAATCTTTTGAAGGTGGTTTGAGTTCTCTAGGATGAAATGAAATCACACCCCAGCCGAAGACCACACCTCCGCATTGCACAAACTTTATCATCACAATATCTACGATGGGCTTGTAGAAAGCAGTGGAGACCTTGATGGGCAAATAAAATGCAGCATTGAAGATTTAACCGGCCATTAGAAACATAATTGAATATCAAGACCTTGGGGTGAGTTTGTCGATGGCCTTCATCTTGGGTGAAGATGGATGTTGCAACTTTTGAGTCCATAAAGATCCAAGTTCGGAGACCCTCTGTTCTAAAGCATCAAGTCGTGATCATGTATCTCCACTAGGGGGCAGCAGAAAGTCAGGAAACATTCAAATTTGTCAGATAAAGACAGACAGAAACCACAGGGGAAGAAATGTTACCTATAGTTATGATGCTTGCCTTGCTCCAAATTGAAAATTCACGAACTAGCTTTGGGAGAAAAACGTTGGGAGAATTCGATGTATACCTGTCAGGGCAATATCTTTATTAGGCCAATGCAAAAGTTCACACAACAATGTTCAAAATAGTTAACAAGGGCAGAAAAATGACCGGGAAACCTTGGAGTGTCCATTTACTGCTAAACACATGAAAAGGAGTTACAGACATTCAAACTAAATTCTGCTAGATGCCATGATAGGTTCAGCTCAGCCGTCATGTCGAGATAAGTCCTTTGACACGTATGCCCTTACAGGTAGTCCTCGCTTAACGACCGGTTGCCTAGCAACTCCTTCAAGTTACGACAGACCCCCTGAAAGGTACTTAGAATCCAATTTCTTAAAAGTTCTGAACACGCCGCCCCACCTCTTACGTGATCATATTTTGGGTGCCTGGCAATTGGCTCATATTCACTGCCATTTGTGGCGTCTGGCTGTCACGAGACCGCAATTTTCAAATGTTTTTTGTGCGTTTCCGGCAGTTACTTTCCATTCTCAAACACCCCATTGGATAAAATGGATCTGCTTAACAACCATAAAAAGGTCATAACATTGGGAACGGTCACATGGCAAAGTGCTTAATAACTGCAATTACTTACAGAATAACTCCGGGTTCAATTTCAGTTGTGAAGTTGAAGACTACCGTGTTTCCCCGAAAATAAGACATCCCCTGAAAATAAGCCCTCCTCCAAAAATAAACCCATTACCCCCCCAAAAAATATTTAAACGCATCCACAGCCGGTCCCCGCCATTTTCTCTGGTTAGGGTTAGGGAGACAGAGCTGGAAATCAGGTAAGACGGCAAGAGGAGCCCCGTCTCACTCGGTGCACCCCAAAATAAGACCTCCCCAAAAATAAGGCCAAGCGCTTATTTCAGGGTTCAAAAAAATATAAGACAGGGTCTTATTTTCGGGGAAACACGGTACCTATACTACAATTTACAACCTAGAAACATGATAGAAACCACATTCACCTTAATCTAATAATTCCATCTATTGTTTCATTTAAGAGGTGTTCTTTTGTCCATCAAGTCTGATGTAGCGTCTTCTTTTTTAGTGACCAAATAGACAGAGAAGCACAAAGCTAAGAGTTTACACCCTTCTTCCCACTTCAAAGTAAAATGCTTTGATGATTAATAACCGACGCTAGTCTTCTCTTTCCACAAATCTATCTAATCTTTTTAAAAGCTCTTTTCCTTAGAGACCCATTGCCCGTAACTAGATGTTCGATTTTTCCGATATTCCAAGAAAATGTCGACAGTCAGAAAAATAAGAAGACAAAGCAGATCTCCTGGCTGAAATTCTGCGTGCTGAAAATTAAGTTACGGTGTTTTCTCAGATGTCAAAGAATTCTTGCAGCCTCGTCCCATCTGCCTTCCGCAGCCTCTGCGGTCACCCGGTTGCCATTTTACGGCCATAACCTATTGAGAATGACGAGAACTGTGACCCAAGGGAGAGGACATCCGCTTGGGAAAATCAGAACCGAGTAGAACAGAGGTCCCCAAACTTGGCAACTTTAAGACTTGTGGACTTCAATTCCCAGAATTCTGCAGCCAGCATAGCTGGGAGTTGAAGTCCACACGTCTTAAAGTTGCCAAGTTTGAAGACCTCTGGAGTAGAACATGCATATCGTCACCCAGTTACTGAAACTGATTCTTCTTTCAGGGAATTGACAACAAATGTTAGAAATGGGAGGCCAGAGATTCAAGGCAACCAGTTCACCCCCAAATGTTAAACTTTTATATAAGGAGAGAATCCTATCGCAGGAGCCTCCTTCTCTTCTCTGATGAATTCAGAACTCTGTTCTGGGATATTCTAATCAAGAACACGGGTGCTTCACTCCTCAATTCCTTTTCTATCCTTTTTCCCCACACTGAAACCTTGCAAGGATTGTTGAGATGAAAGAACCCAGAAGCTGGTCATGGAGGATGCTGCACCTCAACACCTCTGGAAAGACCAAGCTGCAGAAGGTTCAGCTAAGCCAGGGCTCTCCAACCTTGGCAACTTTACGACTTGTGGACTTCAACTCCCAGAATTCCCCAGCCAGCCATGTTAGTCCTTTGCTGTGTTTACCTTAGAAGTATCGTGCCGGATTCACAAAAAACTGTTGGTCTAATACAAGTATCTTCTCATTCATCATCTTCTTTTAACGGCCCCATAATCCCTTGCGGGGTGGAGTCTGGGCAACTGAATGGAGCTAGCAGAGTGTTTTAATGGCCGGATGCCCTTCCTGTCGCCAATGCGGAGTTTTGTTCAGCAGATATATTCTCATTGTGCCCAGAGAGAGAAATATCTGCCTCTACCTAGGATCGAACTCACAGCCTCCTGAATGTGAGGCGAGAGCTCCACCTCTAGGCCACCGCGCCACTCCAAGTATCTTCTCATTGCTTGAATAAATTTTTCAGCAGTTTCCATCGCGAACACAGAACGCCTGTCTGCAATCTTGACTATTCTGATGGCTTTCTCCATCTACCAGGGGCCCCACGCGACTGACATAGATCAGGAACTCAAAAGTCTATGTCCAAATTTCACCTGAGCCCATGATGCAATCCTCTGAATCCAGCTACTAGTAGATTTCCACCCATTTTGCTCCACATCGCGGCTGCAGGGACAGGGCAGCAGGAGAAACAATTCAGAAGGTGAATTTGGGGGGCTGCCGAAAGAACCCAACCAGCCGGTTGCCACATTCTCTCTCTCTCAAATCTCATTTTAAGTCCTTGTCAGTTTCTTCAGCACTTTCACACAGACAGAAGATCCGGGGGGAATTCCCCGTAGCAGTATTTTGCAATGGGGTTGCGGTAGGTGTTTTCATGCTGCACGCTCTGGGGAAGGAGAGGAAGACAAGAGAAGAAAGGTTTACGCCAGTCAAGAGAAACTAGGATCACTAGGAAATGCTACGGAGAAAGTGAAGTGCCCTTATTCGGTCTTTGCAGACAGAAAGGCTTGGCTTCAGGGCCATTCGGTGTGGACATGGTTCAAAAAGGTGCAATTACAGAGAACAAGGAAGGTGGCAGTGAAAGAGGCATGCGGGAACTATTAGTCGGGCAAAGGGGGATGGATGGGGCATTTTAAAGCTCTGGGAAACGTCCTTCCACCATCCTGCCCAAACCGAGGAAGCTTCTTGGATGAAAGCAAAACATTTCCTTCTTGTTTCTCAAGGAAAAAACAGTCCAGTTGCTCTGGGAAACAGGAGGAGGAGAAGATCGTAGAGGAGACAAAGGAGGAGGTGGAGGAGACAAAGAAGATGAAGAAGGAGGAGGAGGAGGAGGAGGAGGAGGAGGAGGAAAAAAAGAAGAAGAAGAAGAAGAAGAATCGTACTTTTTGGAGTATAAGATTCACCTTTCCCCCCCCCCAAAAAAGGTACGTCTTATACTCCAAATGTAGTCCTGCCCAGCCTCTGAAACGGAGGTTTCAGAGGCTGAAAAAAGCCTCTGAAACAGAGCTTCAGAAAAAAAGCCTCTGAAATGGAGGTTTCAGAGGCAGGGGGAAAAAAGGAAGGCGCAGAGCTCACAACCAATGAACCTGTTGCTAAAATTCACCTCTGGGAACAGCTGATTGGGGGTATTCCGGGAGGCCGATCCACCAGCTTTTTTCTTATTTTCCTCCCCAAAAACTAAGGTGCGTCTTATACTCCGGTGCGTTTTATAGTCCGAAAAATACGGTATATGATTTTGATAAGCTGCTACCGGTAAGAATACATATTATGATTAGGCTATGAAAATGTGGAGTCGCATGGCATGCCCTTAATTTACATTTGATTTCTAATTTCTGATTGTCCTCACATGGGCAAGACATGGTCAGTCAAAGGCTGAAAAATGCCCAGATCTGCTCTATACCATTCCAGATAAATGGCTATCCGATCTCTTCTTGAAAACCTCCTGTGATGGAGCCCCAACATAATTTCCTTTTCCTTACCTGGGAGGAGGTCCTACACTTGGCCAGGCAGAGCTCAAAGTGATCTTCCACAGCCATGAAGAGATTCCGGAAGGCCACCGCCGCTCGGTTTAGAAAATGCTCAAGGAGCTGTTGCTATAAAGGCAAGAAGACGCAAAAAAAAAAAAAAATCAGAAAGCTCACAAAAACCAGAAGCGCCCAATGAAGAAGGATTTCATTTAGCTCCTCTCCCTATGACATGAATCAGCCAATCATCTCCCAGGAAATACAATGATACCTCGATACTTGTCATTAATTGTTTCCGGGAAGAAGAAGACTACAACTGCTAAAAACAAGTACCAAGCAATCCATGTGACTTAACACATGACCTTTCATTTTGGCCAGAAAGGGTCGCGAGTCACGAGGCAGCCGACACTGACAAGTTCTAGGGTTTGGTTCTTCCAGTGTCAAGTACTAAACAAACGACGAGTAGCGGGACCAAATTTTCATGTCAAAATGCAACAAGTTTTAAAGCGGTTGAGTACCGAGGTATGGTGTCAGGCCGAAGCCATTTTAGTTGGGGTCTTTGGCCTGCCACACTTTATAGTATTTTAATGTGCATTCTTTACTGTGGGAATTTGGGAGGGGGAATTGCATGAGGGCTGTCTGTATGTAGCCATAACAAATTCTTTCTAGATAGTCAAGGTCGTCCTTTGTCTTCGCACTCCTGCACCTGCGTGTAAGGAGATGGGTGGATTCTTGCCAGGGTGGCAGTTGAAGATTGGTCAATGTGATGGACTTGGGGATGTGGGGACAAACTTTCAACTGGGTGGAGAAACCCCGGGGACTTCAGATTCGGGTTTCTCCCAGATATGCCAACATGGCTCTGCTAATAAATTGGAACTTTGAGGAATACTTTGCCTCGGACTCTGATTTAATTTTCGATGCTATTTGGAACCCTGGCATAGGGTGGAATTATGTCCTGGTTTCAAAGTTCTGATGTCCTGCCTTCCTCCATGGTCATGTGACTGAATTTTGGACACCCGGCAACCGCACATTTATAGAACCGAGGTCCTATGACCGTAATTTATGATGTTTTCGCCAATTGCAACTCTTTCCTTCCTCTCCCAAGGTCCTTCACACACGTCCTTACCTTGTTGGGCTGTAAGCAACAGGACACACAGGCCTCATAGACGCTGCAACATCCGCTGGGCAGGCAGCTGTCACAGCTGTACAACTTGACACTGGGCGCCTCCACGTTGCAACACCCGTTCACCAGCAGGTCTTTTCTTTCACAGATGTAGCCTGTCGCAAAAGACCTCCAGGTGAGGCTGAGCAGAAGGAGAACGGAAGGCTCTGCACAGAAGCCAAAATATTGGGCTGAAAACGGATTCCACCCAACCTTGAAGCGGCTTTCACAGATTCCAGAGGAATCGGTTGAGTTTTTGGCAAAGGTTCAGAGGCACGGTCATTTTTATTGGCCGTCGTGCATTTTCAATTTGGGGATTATCAATTAATTATTAATTTAAAAAAAAAACAAGGAAAAAAGGAATGGGGAAGAAAGAAAGGACGGCCATCATGAAAACTATAGATGTAAGTGCTTCTGGTACATCTATAAAATTTTACACAACCATTTCAATGGCCTCATTGTATTGTAATAACCATAACTGACTGCTTGTAAAATCTTCCTTTGGCCATGATGTATTCAGGACCATGAGGATTCCAGGAAGCTCTAGAAGTGCTCAGTTCTTCCCTGTATCCCATGAGGAAAACTGGTTTGAGGGAGCCAACTCATCAGTCAACCAACTCAGCCACTAACTGGGTTCTAAACTTGGCTTCCCTATGCTAATGCTGTCAACACCAGGCCACCCTGTGTAGGAGAAAAGCAGCCAAAACTGGAAGGCGGAGTTAAGTACGCCATCAGCTTAGAGCAGTGGTGGGCTGCTGCCGGTTTGGACCGATTCGGGCAAACCGGTAGTTGGAACGTGCGGGTGGGCTTGCCCACGCGCCTGGGCGCAATCCCGTCCTATACCGCTGTGTTGTTTGACACTGCACGCATGCACAAATGAGGCCGCAAGCGAATTCCAGTGTTTGGTGACACTGCACGCATGAGCGGACGGCGCGCATGAGCGAATTCCCATGTTTTGTGATGCCCCGCATGCTCACATTTCCGGTGCTGGGCTTGTTACGGTTGTTACGGTATGTGATGCCCACCTTGGGCTTAGAGTCTTAATATTGCCACAAATGATCCAAATTCAACCCCACTTGAATTCCGTTGACCCTTATCTGGCACCAATTCAATGTTGAACGTACTTGACTAGATTCCTGTGTATAGGCTGAGTAATAAATCTTTTGAACGGCAACTTAACGTATGATCCTGATCCTCTGAGCCTGAGCCTGGGCTTACAATAGAACCATTGCAGTTCACATTGCAATGAACAAGGACACACATTCAATTTTGCAGCTACTAAGATTGTTGGACGAGCAGGCTCAAAAACAGCCTGGGAAACAGGTTCCTCATCAGTC
Source organism: Diadophis punctatus similis (assembly GCA_023053685.1). Taxonomy (NCBI): domain Eukaryota; kingdom Metazoa; phylum Chordata; class Lepidosauria; order Squamata; family Dipsadidae; genus Diadophis; species Diadophis punctatus. The sequence goes on along the minus strand of JALIGW010000030.1, from coordinate 3,132,554 downwards.
AACAGGAGGGCTGATTTACTACCAGCCTATCAAGTACTGAGGAGATGGGGGCTTGGCAAACACAAGCAAGCGACAGCCAACGACTTAAAAGCCAGCTATCAAAACACCCCAATCAACATCTAAAAAGCCACATACAACAGGTCCCACATATATACCACACACAGAGAACAGCATACACTCTGCTAGAGAGAAGTTCCCCGAGGATGGTGTTGTGGTCTGCCAGCGGCCTGTGAAGCTGGCAGCAGAATCGGACAGTGAGGAGGCTGGGGAGGAACCTGGGCCAGGCCTGGAGTCTGGAGAAGGCTCGGTGCCAGAGGCAGGGATTCAGCCAGGGCCATTGGGGAGGTCTGTTCCGCCTCCAGAACCTCCAGAGGCTGACATGAGCCAGGAAGAACAACAGGAGGAGCCTGTTCTCAATGCGCGCATGCGCAGAGCTGCCAGAAGGCAAGAACAGTTCCAGAGGAGAAGGACTACTCGGGAGTAAGGCTTGGGGATAATTGGCCCCTCCCATAGGCTATATAAGTGGAGAACACGAAAGGGTTCGTTGCAGGAAGCAACTCAGTTCATCTCTAGATCTCGTCATTGCAACTCAAGACTCAGTTTTGTTCCTGTTTGAACTTGCCAAGTTTTTCCTGCAAATTGTTCCTTGGCAGTTTGCCAAAGAAGAGCAAGGTTCGTGTGTGTTATCTGCTTTTCCCTGAAAGACTTTAACCGGACTTGATTTAATTTGTTTGGACTCTTATCTGCCTTTCTCTGAAAGACTTTAATCGGACTTATTTTCCTTTATTTGGATTTATTACGACTGCTAATGACAATAATTAGCAGCCGTACAAATAAAAGAGGTTTGTGAGATGCCGTTTGTGCCGTTTCATTTAATCAGGAAGCCTAGCTCAGAACAGATGGGCTCCAGCACGAGTCCGAAAGTTCGGAAGGCAAAACTTCTGGTCCCGGGGACGGACCCAGATTGGACCCTGCAACATTATCCTGGGACACGTATATTCGCCTTCATTCATGAGAACCTTACCCAACTCATCCGTGATCAACAATTTTCCTTGGACAGAGTTCCGACATTGGTTGTTCGGCTGGCTGCTGTTGCCCAAGCTGAAATGGACTTTCCAGGCGATCGGGCGATTTTCGTCTTGAGCTTGGGGGAAATTCCGATCCCGCAGCACTCTCTCTTCCTAAATAGAATAGCATAGAATAGAATTCTTTATTGGCCAAGTGTGATTGGACACACAAGGAATTTGTCTTTGGTGCATAGTCTCTCAGTGTACATAAAAATACATTCATCAAGAATCATAAGATACAACACTTAGTGATAGTCACAGGATACTAATAAGCTATCAAATTGTACTAGCAAACAAATAAAAACAATATAATTGAAAGACACAAGCAACATGGTTATAGTAATAAGTGGGAAGAGAGAGATACTAGTAAGGGAGAGAAGAATAATAGTAATACAGTCTTAGTAAATTATTTGACAGTGTTGTGGGAATTAGTTGTTAAGCATTTAGTTGGCATTTGGGGAAAAACTGTTCTTGTGTCTAGTTGTTCTGGTGTGCAGTGCTCTATAACATCGTTTTAAGGGTAGAAGTTGAAACAATTTATGTCCAGGATGTGAGGGGTCTGTAGATATTTTCACAGCCCTCTTTTTGACGCGTGCAGTATACAGATCCTCAATGGAAGGCAGGTTGGTAGCAATTGTTTTTTCTGCAGTTCTAATTATCCGTTGTCTATTTATCTAAAGTTATTTATCTAAAGGCAAAAATGAGACATGTGGATTTTGTTGTGGAGTAGAATTAGTCAATTGTCTTGTGTACCAGTTGTCCCATTCTACTCTTCTTGCCACCGTTGTTAAGGGCCTCACTGCATTTGTTAAGTTAGTAACATGGTTGTTAAGTGAATCTGGATGCCCCATTGACTTTGCGGGTCAGAAGGTCACAAAGGGGGATCACGTGACAACCCCCCCCCCGAACACTGCAACTGTCATAAATATGAACCACTTGTCAACCATTGGAATTTTGATCACGTGACCAAAGGGATGCTGCAACCATTCTAAGCCTGAAAAACAGTCATTTTTTTTCAGTGCCCTTGTAACTTTGTACGGTCACTAAATGAACTGTTGTAAGCCAAGAACTACCTGTATTGTTCTAAAATCCCCTGCCAATGCCGGATTCTTTGAGTGACTCCTCTGAATTCTACTTGAAATAAATTCAGAACGTAGCTTATTAATTTCTGGATGAAATGTTGGAAATCGATTACCCCTAGCTAAAAGTTGATATTCTCATCAGCTAGCCATACCCTTATTGGGATTCGAACCTGGGCAGCTTGGCTTGTAAGGCAGTACCTTTAACCTCCAAGCCACAGGCTCTCCTCCTGCATCAGCTTATATATATATTCCCCCTTCTAATGCAACTTTCAGTCTAGCTACCTCCAAAGTATCTGAAGGCAGGACAAGAAGCAATGGGTGGAAGCTGATTAAAGAAAAAATCCAACTTGGAACTAAGGAGAAATTTTCCGACAATAAGAACAATTAATCAGTGGAACGGCTTTCCTCCGGAAAAGTTGTGGGTGCTCCATCACTGGAGTTTTTCAAGAAAAGATTGTTTGAAAGGGTAGAGAGGGTCTCCTGCTTGAGCAGGGGGTTGGACTAGAGGACCTCCAAGGTCCCTTCCAGCTCTAGGATTCGCCCAGCCGGCTTTCACGCCTAAGATGGAACTGGAACTCACAACCTCTTGGTGACTTATCCCAAGGGCCACCCTTTCATGCCTAAGGCAGAACTAGAACTCACCATCTCCTGGCGATTGGACCAAAGCCACCCAAGCCTGCTTTCATGGATGAAGCAGAACTAGAACTCACAGCCTCCCGGTTTCTAGCCTGGTGCCTTAAGTCCCTAGGCCAGACTTGCTCTGGGGATCAAGTTGAATGTTCCCAGGATCCGTTAGAGCAGTGTTCCCCAACCTTGGCAACTTGAAGATGTCTGGACTTCAACTCCCAGAATTCTGGGAGTTGAAGTCCAGACATCTTCAAGTTGCCAAGGTTGGGAAACACTGCGTTAGGGACCCACGTTCCAGGCCCTTTCAGCCCCTCCAAAGCCCTCTCCGCCTATCTGTCCATCGGCCTCCCTCGCAGGGCTGTTAAGAAGAAGAAAGGAGCGCGCCCTCGGGACTCCCAAGGCGGGCGGCGCCACTGACCTGCTTGAAGGTGCTGTTAAGGAAGTAGATGAGGGACAGCCCGAAGACGATGCCAAGAACCCATCGCTTGCGCAACAACCTTCGCCAAACCAGCGCTACCAGCTGCACCATCGGGAAAGAGGCTCCGAGCCAGCGAGCGCGCGTCTCCCCGGCGCCGGGGCCAGAAGGCGGTGGATCGGGCCCTTCCTTGGCCTCGCGAACCCGGCTGGCAATCCGGGCCGGGAGGGGGGGAAGGGCCCCCCACGCCCCATCCCAGGGCAGTCAGCCCCCGGGAGCCCCCTACCCCACCCCGGACGGAGAGACCCGTAAAGGGGACGGGGGCGCAGGAGAAGGCAGAGAAAGGGGTCGGCGGTGGCAGTTGCAAGCAAGAAGCCCACCTACCCCGGGCCCAGGAAAGCAGCCCCCCCTCCGGCTCTCTCCGAAGCCCCCAGCCCCAGCCTAGAAAGGAGGGGGGGGGGACAAGGAGAGAAAGAAACGCCGCTGGCGGTGGAAACAGGAGCGAAGGGAAGAGGCGCTCCGGTTCAAAGGGGAGAGAGAGGAAGAGCAGCTGATCCGGTTTAAGGAGGACGAGAGGCCGATCCGAATTCAGCAGGGAGGGAGGCGGGCCGAGGAGAAGGAAGAAGGAGGGGTGGGGGAAAGAGAGGAGGGGGGGGAAGAAGAAGCAACCCTGCGGTCCCCTCCCCACCCCACCCCGTGCGCCCCTCTTCCCTTCTCGCCCTGCGCAAAAGGCCAGAGAAAACCCGCCGGTTGCTCCGGGTCCAGCAGCAAATGCCCGGGGAGGGGCGGAGTCGGAAGTCACATGCACGGCTGGCGAAGGCTGGGGGGAGGGGAAAAAATAAAAAGCTGGGGGAGGGTCAGACCGGCCGGCTCTCGGGGAACCAGGTAAATTGCTACGTGGGCACCCTCCTACACGACTGGCGGCGCCGAGTGGGGGAAGCCGCTCTTTTGTTTCGCCCTCTTTCGATTCGGGTGGGGGTGGGTGGGAAGGGGTTCAAAAAGGAAAATCCGGAGGAAGATCGCCGGGTGGGGGTGGGGGTGGGGGGCTGGGATGCTGGAGCGAAGCAGCAATCTTGGCCTCCCCTCCGTCCCACTCCTCAATTGAGCCTCACCTGGGGTCTTCCCTTTGAATCTCCTGCCTTTCCATTTCACCGTATGATCCCAGGCTCTTTTAGAGGGGTGCCCCCGACCCCTTTTTCCACACCCCAAATATTTCCTAGAATTCTTACATCTTCCCCCACCCCACTGATGTTGAGGGGTTCCAGACCTAGAGTGAGCTGAAGCTTTGGGAGATGCACACCTGGAGGCAAATTTTTGGCTTTCTTTCTCTTTCCTTGGCCTTCCTTGGTCTTGCAAGCTCTTCTCCGCAACGGAACAGCTGGAAGGCAGCTGTGGACGGTCCAGTCGCAGCCATCTGTGGTTATCTATGACCTTAAGCCAAGGATCGCTCACATACGTTGCCTTCTGAATCTGATGTGAGCTTTGAATCCTGGCACTGAACAGACTTCTCAAAGAGAGCCAGTCAGGGGTTGTGGTTCAGGTGCTGGCCTGGAAATCAGGAGACGGTGAGCTCTAGTACCACCTTAGCCACGAAAGCTGCCTGGATGACTTTGGGTCAATCACCAGGAGATGGTGAGTTCTAGTCCCACCTTAGCCATGAAAGTTGCCTGGATGACTTTGGGCCAATCACCAGGAGATGGTGAGTTCTAGTCCCACCTTAGTCATGAAAGCTGCCTGGATGACTTTGAGTCAATCACCAGGAGACTGTGAGTTCTAGTCTCACCTTAGCCATGAAAGCTGTCTGGATGAGTTTGGGTCAATCACCAGGTAATAGTGAGTTCTAGTACCACCTTAGCCATGAAAGCCAGCTGGGTGACTTTGGGCCAATCACCAGGAGATGGTGAGTTCTAGTCTCACCTTAGCCATGAAAGCCAGCTGGGTGACTTTGAGCCAGCCCCTCTCTTTCACCCCAACTCTTATCACAGAATTATTGATGTGGGGAAAATAGGAAGAGGAGGGAACATTATCAATGTCTGCCATCTTGAGTTATAAAATAATAAAGGTAGGATAAAATTCTAATTTCTGTCAAATGTTTGGGAAGTTTGATTTTTATCTCCTGATTCACGTTGCAGGTGGGACTCTGTGCTATGTCTTTGGGGGCCCAGCACCATCCTTGGGAGCCCATAATCCTCTCTTACCCCAGGCGTCCTTGATCTCCCACGTTGATGTGGAGCGTGTTGTGTTTCAAAGTGCTAAGAAAGATGCAGCGACGGCACAGCAGCATCACGGACAGCCTTCCACCTGAAAGGTAAGGACGCCATCATTCATACAGGTGAGTTATGCCCCGGAGAGCACCTGTTGCAGCAGACGAACCAGGCCTTACACCAGCTCATCCAACACCAAACCTGCTGGCTGTGGAATTCTGGGAGTTGAAGTCCACAAGTCTTCAAATTGCCAAGTTTGGAGACGCCTGGATTAAACTATATCACACATTAATGTGCCACGATGGCGCAGTGGTTAGAGGGCAGTACTGCAGGCTACTTCTGCTGCCTGCTGGCTGTCTGCAATTTTGCAGTTCAAATCTCACCAGGCTCAAGGTTGATTCGGCCTTCCATTCTTCCGAGGTGGGTAAAATGAGGACCCAGAGTGTTGGGGGCAATATGCTGAACTCTGTAAACCGCTTAGAGAGGGCTGGAAAGCACTGTGAAACGGTATATAAGTCTAAGTGCTATAGCTACTTTCCTTCCTTCCTTCCTTCCTTCCTTCCTTCCTTCCTTCCTTCCTTCCTTCCTTCCTTCCTTCCTTCCTTCCTTCCTTCCTTCCGTTCAGGTCAAGAACTAAGGCAGAAGAGAATTAATGGTGGTTTAGGAATGCACACATGCGCAAAACATCATATCACGTGTTCTGCTTGTATTGGAATGTACCATCATATTAGGATAGGGGTGCATCACCCTGCATAGACACACAACTGACAATATTCACTTCGTGACACTCCCACAACTTCTAACGTTCAACACCGAGCAGGTAAAATAAGTATAAAAGCGTTTCGTAGAAACATAGGACATTTGTAAAAAAAAAGCATGTGAAATAAATAGGATTAAAACTAGATGACCTTCACTCAGTATCGGGCCATTTCGAGAGCATTTTCTCTCACCTCGTTGCTAAAAACCCTTGTTGTGTATAGATGTCAACCTGCCCTTGGAGACTAGCTATAAAAAATCTTGGTTTAGAAACTTCAGGGTAGAAAGTGGTGCCCAGGGAGGGTTTTTTTGCATAGTTGAGATATCTAGAGAGGAGGGCTTGGAACCGCGGAAGGCTTTGGGGAGAAGGTAAGAGTGGGCCGAATTCCCTTAATGCAAGCAGCAGCTCTAAACTTAGAAATCTCCAAAGGGTTGACAATCCGGAGAGATTTTGCAATGTTTCAACCCTTTCCTTGTGGGACATTTCTTTTCTGTCCACTGAATGTTTCTTTCGCATTAGAGGACGGGCCTGTAGAGATAGTTCTCTGGACTTACAGCCGTTCGTTTAGTGACCGTTCCAAGTTACAGCGGCTTTGAAAAAAGTGACTTACGGCCGTTTTTCACACCTACAACCGATGCAGCATCCCCTTGGTCACATGGTCAGAATCCAGAGGCTTGGCAACTGGCATGGATTTATGACGGTTGCAGTGTCACGTGATCCCCTTTTGCGACCTTCTGACAAGCCACGTCAATGGGGAAGCCAGATTCACTTAACAGCCATGTTGCTAACTTAACAACCGAAATGATTCACTTAACAAATCTGGCAGGAAAGGTCGTAAAATAGGGCAACATTCACTTAACAGCTGTCTTGCCTAGCAATGGAAATGTTGAGTTCCCATTTATTTAACCACATTAATCACATTTATTGATCAGCATCAACGGAACACGGATGTGGACTGAACGTATAATACTGGTAAAATAAAAAAATGTTCAGCCTTTCAGGCCGTATCAATTTTTATGCAGCGATTCTTATGACTGAGGGAACATTAGAATCTGAACCTCCCAATCTCAGCGATCGATCCGTGGAACAGCTTGCCACCAGAAGTTTTGGGTGCTCCATTGCCGGAGGTTTTCAAGGAAAGATTGGACAACCCCTTGTCCAGGATGGTATAAGTTGGGCAGGAGGATGGACTAGAAGACCTCCCAAGGTCCCTCCCAGCCCTATGATTCTACGATTCGAATCCACCATTGCAGTCACAATGTCACTTTGTTCCTCTCTTAAAGTGCTGTTTGCCAATTTTTTTAGAAATGCTTGGGTGAAAAATAGCTTGAATCGTTTTATCAAATATGCCTTCCTTTGCTGATGAACTTGATTTCTTAATTTGCAGAAGAGGCTCCTTTGTTTATTCCAGTTTAAAAACTATAAAAGGAGTAACAGTAACAGAGTTGGAAGGGACCTTGGAGGTCATCTAGTCCAACCCCTTGCTCATGCAGGAGACCCTATACCAGTGATGGGTAACCTTTTAGACACCGAGTGCCCAAACTGCACGTGTGCGCATGCCCAAACTGAAAGGTGCATGCGCACACGTGGACATGTGTGGACATGCAAGCATGCGCAGCAGAGACCCAAAGACCAGTTGGCCAGCGGGAGGTGGGGCATCCCAACACCGGCAGCGCAGCAAGATGAGCCGAGGTGGCGCAGCGGTTAGAGTGTAGTACTGCAGGCCACTTTAGCTGACAGTGATCCGCAGGTCAGCGGTTCCAATCTCACCGGCTCCAGGTTGACTCAGCCTTCCATCCTTCCGAGGTAGGTAAAATGAGGATCCAGATTGTTGGGGGCAATATAAATATACATTGCTTAATGGTGTAAACCGCTTAGAGAGTGCTTGCACTGTGAGGCGGTATATAAATCTCACAAAATAAATAAATAAATAAATAAGAGGTAAGATCTTTTTCTTTCATGAGCTTCTGTTTCATCATTTGCAGGGAAACAGAAGCTCATGAAAGAAATGCCACGGAGATCTGACCTGGGGCAACGGTGCGCATGCCAGCGGAGAGGATTTTGGGTGCCACCTCTGGCACGCGTGCCATAGGTTCGCCATCATGGCCCTATACCATTCCAGAGAGATTGTCCAGTCTTTTCTTAAAAACCTCCAGTGATGGAGCACCCACAACTTCTGGTGGCAAGCTGTTCCATTGGTTAATTGTTCTCGCTGTCAAGAAATTTCTCCTTACTTCTAAGTTGCTTCTCTCCTTGATTACTTTCCACCCATTGCTTCTTTTCTTGCCTTCTGGTGCTATGGAGAATAGCTTGACTCCCTCTTCTTTGTGGCAGCCCCTCAAATATTGGAACGCTGCTACCACGTCACCCCTAGTCCTTCTTTTTACTAGACTAGATGAAAACACTAGGAAACTGCAAAGGAAAACAAATATAAATCCACCAAGGATACATTCTGTTTTTTAGGAGAAAAGTGAAGAGATACTGTGTTTCCGTATCTGTTTTTGTAAGATTGTTTCCTCATTTAATTTGGTTTGGGAGCTTTTTAGATCTGAATGAAGGATATAGCACAATGTGTTTCTCCCCCACCCAAATTTGGCAACTTTAAGACCTGTAGACTTCAAATCCCAGAATTCCCCAGCCAGACACCGTGCTTTGTAAAATCATACTTTACGGCTTTAGAACCGTTTGTGTTTCTCGGTCATTCTAAGCCAGGGGTCCTCAAACTTGGCAACTTTAAGACTTGTGGACTTCAACTCCCAGAATTCTCCAGCCAACTATGCTGGCTGGAGAATTCTGGGAGTTGAAGTCCACAAGTCTTAAAGTTGCCAAGTTTGAAGACCTCTGTAGAACATCCATATCATCACCCAGTTACTGAAACTGATTCTTCTTTCAGGGAATTGACCACAAATGTTAGAAATGTCCGTAACTGGGTGACGATATGCATGTTCTACTCCAGAGGTCTTCAAACTTGGCAACTTTAAGACTTGTGGACTTCAACTCCCAGGATTCTCCAGCCAGCAAGACTTGATTGTGACTGTTGCTTGTGTTGTTTTCATTTTTTTAATTGGTATTTTATTGCTGTTTTTACTATAGCCGTTCTTATATATGTTGTATGCCGCCCTGAGTCCCCAGGGAGTAGGGTGGCATATAAGAATTAAAAATTAAATTAAATTGTGGACTTCAACTCCCAGAATTCTCCAGCCAGCATAGAATTCTCAGAGAATTCTGGGAGTTGAAGTCCACAAGTCTTAAAGTTGCCAAGTTCGAAGACCTCTTGTTCTAAGCTGTGATCAAAACCAACAGTGGACTATTTATTTATTTCCATTTTATCCTGTTGCAATGTTGTAACACTTGGCAATTGCTGAGCTTTCGTGGAAAACCCGGGAATGAAAGCAACATGCAATCTAAATGGATAACAATCAAATTGAAGAAGAAGGCAAAATGATCAGAGCCGTACATGTAGTCCTTGACTTAACAACGCTTCGCTTAGTGACCGTTCGAAATTACACAGAGAAAAGTGACTTACGACCATTTTTCATACTTACGACCGTTGTAGCATCCCTGCAGTCACGTGATTGACATTTGGATGCTTGAGAACTGACTCATCCTTACGACGGGTGCAGTGTCCCGGGGTGACGTGATCCCCTTTGGCGACCTTCCGACAAGCAAAGTCAGCGGGGAGGCCAGACTCACTTAACAACCGGGACACTGACTTATGAACGGCAGTGATTCACTTAACAACAGAGGCAAGGAAGGTGGTTAAAATGGGGCCAAAACTCACAACAGTTGCCTCGCTTAGTAACGGAAATGTATTTGGTACTGCTCAAATCTGAGGAAAACAGATTCACTAAACAACCATGTTATTAATTGATTCACTTAAAAAAAAACGTGGCAAGAAGAGGGGCAAGCCTCACTTAACAAATGTCTCGCTTAGCGACATAAATTTTGGGCTCGGTTGTGGTCGTAAGTCGAGGATGAGCTGTACTCTTTTCTCCAACCTGTCTTCCAGAAACCGGAGCCAAGCCATCACCTCGGAGACCAGCGTGGACGAAGGGGGCGTCTTCGAAAGCCTGAAGACGGAGGCCCCCTCCCCTCAACAGCTCTTCTCAGGGCTGGGGGCAATCCCATCAGGCAGTATCTCGGCCACCCCTTTCCAATCCAGTTTGCTCCTTGGGTCCTCAGCTGGAGGAGGCGAGGTATTCATCCAGATGCCTGCTGCTCGGGAGGAGGGGCCAAGCCGGACAGAGGCGGGGCTCTATCACTATCGGCCACCGCATCATTACCATCACGGCCACCAGAGAGGCTCCTCCCTGCTCCATATGAGTGGCGCTGACCGCCACGGGCATCCTGAAGAGACCCCCGATGAGCCGCCTGGCACCCCGGCGCCTGCCCTTCCCGAGATGAAGGCAGTCATCTCCTGGTTGCAGGAAGGCCTGCCCTTCATCGTGATCCTGCTGGCGAAAGTTTGTTTCCAGCACAAACTGGGTAAGGGGCTTCGTGGAAGAAGAGAGAGACGGTTCTTCCCAGATGTTGTTTGCGTGTATTTGTGTATTTCCTTTTTTTAAAAAATCAAACTGTTCTGACCTAGTTCCCCTAAACCTCTGAAGTGAACTCAAAGATTCCTTTATTAGGAGCGCTGGCAGCCCCGGCAAAAAGTTTCTCTCTCACCGCAGGCTAAAAAGTCTGTCCAGCCGGGAGATGAATAGTTGTCTTCCATACCTATTCATCTCCGCCCCCTGCCTTTTATCCCCAGAGCTAGGGTGGGGTTTCGCTAGCAGCGGTGGTTCTTCCGTCCCAAGGACCGGCCCATAGATTTCCACTGCTCTCCTCTCCTCTGCCTTCTGCGAATCCGCGCATCAGGCACTGGACCCAGCTGTTCCTCCTCTTCCTCATCAGCCACCTCCAGACCTGGGGGCTGTTGACTCTCCATCTGAGGGCTGATGGATGGCCCAGGCTCCGCCTCTGTCTCTCTCTCTCTGACAGCTCCATTCCCTCTTCCCCCTCGGAGCTCTCAGGTTGCCTTGATGCTGACCCTGACTCCCACACCTCCTCCTCTCCCTCCGGTTCGGCTGCTGGAGGGGCCGGCGGCCGACAGGCCACAACACACAGCATTTATTATGCATTAGTATTTATTTAAATTTATTGACTGACCAACTCTGTCTTGCTGAATAAAAGCACTTGGTTAACCAACTAGGTGACCAACGTCTCCTGGCACCAATTATGGCAGTCTTCCAATATTTGAGAGGCTGCCACAAAGAAGAGGGGATCAGCCTATTCTCCAGAGCACCCAGGGCAGGAAAAGAAGCAACAGATGGAAACTAATCAAGGAGAGAAGCAACCTAGAACTATGGAGAAATTGTTATTTGGTTCTCTTGTTTCTTTGAACCCGGATGAAGAAAGAGAGGCAAAATTCTTTCCTGGTGCATAGGAACCAAAGAATCCTACCTAGAAGCAGAGAATGAAACAACTATTAATTATCAGATGTCAGATTGAGTGCTCTCTCTCTTTCCCTTACAGGTATTGCCCTCTGCGTGGGCATGGCCAGCACATTCGCATATGCAAATTCAGCCCTTCGAGAGCAAATCTCTTTAAAGGTGGGTACGGGCCACGATTCAGGAAATAAAAGGCCATAATGGGCCTCTCTCAGGGCACATAAAATTATTCCACCTGTAATAGAAGGTGGGAAAGGCCTTGGGAGACAGAGTGAAGAGATGCTGCCTGGGGGACAGTGAGATAAGAGATTGCGTAGCCCACAGCTGCATAGAGGGCAGGGAGAGAGGCTCAGAAGAGACTCTCCCTAGTTTCTTGGGCTGTAAAGGAGATGGAGGAGGATTGTGCTTGCAAGATTAACACATATGACACACACACACACACACACACACACACACACACACTCACACACACACACATGCTGTGAGGGAATGACCTTAAGAGACAAGAGGAGAATAGATGCTGCCTAGGGAACGGTCAAATAAGAGATTGCATAGCCTGCAGCTGCATAACGGGTGGAGAAAAACACTCAGAAGGGACCCTCCCTAGTTTCTTGGGCTGTAAAGTAGAGAGCTGTAATGGTATGTGGGAAAGACCTTGCAGGATGGGGCAGAAAAATGAAAGAAGAGAGGCTGCCTAGGGAGTAGTCAGATAAGAGACAGCATAGCCCACAGCTGCATAATGGGTAGAGAAAGAGGTTCAGAAGGGACCCTCCCTAGTTTCTTGGGCTGTAAAGGAGGCAACTATAATGGTATGTGGGAAAGACCTTGCGGGATGGGGCAGAAAAACGAAAGAAGACAGGCTGCCTGGGGAGCAGTCAGAAAAAAGACGGCATAGCCCACAGCTGCATAATGGGTAGAGAAAGAGGCTCAGAAGGGAGCCTCCCTAGTTTCTCGGGCTGTAAAGGATATGACTGTAATGGTATGTGGAAAAGGCTTTGGGAGACTGGGTGAAGAGATGATGCCAGGGGAACGGTCAGATAAGGGACTGCTTAGCCTGCAGCTGGACAATGGATGGGGCAAGAGGTTCAGAAGGGACCCTCCCTAGTTTCTTGGGCTGTAAAGGAGACGGCTGTAGTGGTATGTGGGGAAAACCTTGGGCAGATGAGATGCTGCCTAGGGAATGATTAGATAATGGACAGCATAGCCTCAGCTGCATGTCACATGTTGTGGTCTTCCTGTCCTTCTAGGAAAAGAGGTCCATCTTCATGGTTTTCTGGATCTTGGTCTTCCTTGTAGGGAATACCCTGTACTTGCTCTACACCTTCAACTCCCAACAGTTGTATAACAGGTGAGTCAACGGCTTCCTCTTCTTCTGAGAAAAAGGGACTGCTCTCTTCATCTAATGGCAAGGGATTCATTTATTTGTCCTGTCCTGTCCTGACCTATCCTATCCTGTTAATTATCCTATACCATCACATACATTATCCTAGCCTAGCCTATTAATCATCCCATCCTATCCTATCCTATCCTATCCTATCCTATCCTATCCTATCCTATCCTATCCTATCCTATCCTATCCTATCCTATCCTATGCATTACCCTATCCTATAAATTATCTTATCCTATCCATTATCTTATCCTATTAATGATCACATCCTATTCTATTAATTATCCCATTCTGTCCATTATCCCATCCTATCCTATCCTATTAATTATACCATACCATACCATACCATACCATACCATACCATACCATACCATACCATACCATACCATACCATACCATACCATACCATACCATACCATACCATACCATACCATACCATACCATACCATACCATACATTATCCCATCCTATCCTATCCTATTAATTATACCATACCATATATTATCCTATCCTATCCTATTAATCATCCTATCCCAGTGTTGGTGAACCTTTTTGGCACTGAGTGCCAAAACAGGGTCGTGCGCATGCGTGCACATGCTGGAAATCAGAAGAGCAGCTGCCCGGGGCGCATGCGTGCGCGGGGAAGATGATCTTCCGGTTTCCAGCATGCGCATGCACACCAGCCACTGGTCGTCCAGTTTCTGGCACTCCCGCACGCGTGATGACCAGCTGACCAGTGCGCCGGAACCCGGAAGAGCAACAGACGATGGCTCGCGTGCCCGGAGACATGGCTCTGCGTGCGACTTCCGGCACGCATGTCATAGGTTCGCCATCACTATTCTATCCTATCCTATCCTATCCTACCTATCCTATGCTATCCTATCCTATCCATTATCTTATCCTATTACGGTAATTATCAGATCCTATTCTATTAATTATCCTATCCTGTTCATTATCCTATCCTATCCACCATGGGAATACTTAATCCCAAACTATATTTATGGGGGCTGATTTTTAATCCATCGGATTATAAGAGTTCCCACCGAAAAGCAGTAAAATTGAAGAGACAAAGCTGTCATTGAAATCCAAATTGCTACAAAGAAATAAAATCGGTTTCATGTTCCTTCTCTCCTTGCCCTCTGTTCTGTTCATCTTATCGTTAACTTGTTGATTTGATCGTGTTTTGAGTTTTCCTTCTTTTACTGTCTTTTTTTTTTTAACTAGCCCACTCATTTTGGCTTGTTTGGTTTTGTTTTTTAGGATTTAATTTTACCTGTAGTGCTGTGCCATATTGTGAGTACTTTGATTTTGGTTCTCCCTTCTCTCTCTCCTTTTTTTTTAAATCACATCTCGTGATAAAGTTGTGCTGTAACTAAATTTGAAACTTAGATCAAAGCAGGTGTAGATGTCTTTGTCTGCAGAAGAACAAGATTTCAGTCGCTGCCCTTGAAAGTGACCCAAATGTACCTTATGTTTCTTGAGAATTAAAAATGTTTTGTGCCTTAATGCTCCTGTTCCAGGTCCTTCCATGGTTATGTTTGTTAAGGAGTGTGCAGAGCGACCCCTGAGTTATCAGGGACATGCACATAGAAACAGGGTGTTTCAGTGTGGTAACCAGTGGATAGGAGTAATGATCCAGTCACAAACAGATTCGTTAAAGTGTATAAAGTAGTTTACTTTTAGATAAATAGCACAGTCCAATTAAACAGTCCAGGTCATACATGTTCAGTCAGTCAATATCGAGAAGTATAATAATCTTCTTACCAGCCTGTCTTTGTGTTAAACATCAAACAAAGATATTACAGCTTACAAACACTTCAATACTATCAGAGATAGTCAGAGACACTCTGCACTTGAATGAAGTCCCTCTCCTGTCAATCTGCTGTTTTCCAGCCTCATCTTCCTGAAGCCCAATCTGGACAAGCTGGATTTCTTCGACCTGATGTGGATGGTGGGGATCACAGATTTCGTCCTGAAGTATCTCACCATTGCTTTGAAGTGCCTGGTGTTGGTCCTGCCCAAGATCATCCTTGCGGTAAAATCAAAGGTAGCATCGCTGCGGTCTTTCTCTACCAGAGTGGGGTGCTTTTGTAACATGTCTTAAAATGGGGAGGGGGCTAGCTACCTAGGCTTCCAGAATGGTCCAGAAAGACAAAAGCATCATCTTCTTTTAACAACCCCATAATCCCTTGCGGGGTGGAGTCTGGGCAACTGAATGGAGCTAGCAGAGTGTTGAATGGCCGGATGCCCTTCCCTGTCGCCAGTGCGGAGTTTTATTCAGCAGATATATTCTCATCGTGCCCAGAGAGAGAAATATCTGCCTCTACCTAGGATCGAACTCACAGCCTCCTGATTGTGAGGCGAGAGCTCCACCTCTAGGCCACCGCACCACTCCAGAAAGACAAAAGCATAGTTCACTTAAAATATATCCCCCTAAAACCAAACCAGCGGTTCTCGGCCATTGAACAATTTCTGTCGTTCTTGCTTGCTAGCCATTGTTTGGCAACACAACAATTGGGGACTTTTTCATGGAGTTAAGGACCCAGTAGAAAAAAAAAGGAGGGGGGGACACGCCCATGAGCCCAGATCCCTCAATTCTCCTGCCAAGACCACCCAAGCCCCCCTTCCCTGTTCCTTTTCATTTTTCTGCTTTCCATCTTCCCTGGTAAACTTTGGTGATGAAGATAAATGGAGCCTCAATTAGATCTCGGCTTGATTATTCTGCCAGGGCTGAAATTTCTATGATGGGATTGAAAGGAAACGCTAAGTAGGTGTGGCTGGAACGGTTCGCCCGTGTTCTCCAGGGTGCTCGGAAGGGCTATTAATTTCTCTCTGGCAGCGATCCAAGGATATTTCTCCCCTTTGATGATGATGATGATGATGATGATGGTTTTATTTGAGGAGATTAATGGGCTGGGGCACCAGATAATCCGGTGAGGAGAGGGGAAAAAAGGAAACCACCCGATAAGCCATCATCGGTCCAAGACAAATTGCAACGCTGGAAGGAGTTCACAGCCCTTGCTTGCTTGTCTCCGAGCCGTCCCAGGTTCTCATTAATCCTTGTCCAAGAGAAGAAAAGAGGTTGCATCTGTATTTCCAACCACATCAGGGGACTGGCGAGATTGCATCTGTCGAGGGGCCCTCTAATATCTCACAGCACAGATGCTTGTTCCGAACGGCGTCTTCTGAGTTTGGGCCTCTTGATTGCTTTGAGTTGCAGTCGTTTGGCCTTGTTTCATATTGTGTGTGTGTGTGTGTGTGTGTGTGTGTGTGTGTGTGTGTGTGTGTGTGTGTCTCCGTGTGTTTCTTCGTAAATCCCTTCAGTGGGTTTCATCTGTGGATGGAGCTTAGCTTGTGGACAGCACAAAAATCTTCCCACAAGTTGTACAAACAAATGCGAAGCTCAGCATAATTCTGCTGGTGCCTCCGTTGACTCCCAGAGCACTAGGAAATTTGTCAATGATCATTCTTTGAGGTTGTTGGCAGCAGGAATTGGGGGAATCTTCTGTCCCCCAACATGGATGTTCAGCCATAGGGTAGACAAAAGAGCAAGAATATGACGTATATTTATCTGTATTCCACCTTTATTATTTTTACAAATAACTCAAGGTGGTGAACATATCCAACACGCCTTCCTTCCTCCACAACAAGGAAGTGGGTTGTGGGAGGTGGGTTGGGCTGAGAGAGAGTAGTTGGCCCAAGGCCATGCAGATGGCTTTCATACCTAAAGCAGGTCTAGAATTCCCAGTCTCCTGGAGATTGGCCCAAAGTCACCCAGCTGGCTTTCATGGCTAAGGCGGGACTAGAATTCACAGTCTCCTGGTGATTGGCCCAAAGTCACCCAGCTGGCTTTCATGGCTAAGGCGGGACTAGAATTCCCAGTCTCCTGGTGATTGGCCCAAAGTCACCCAGCTGGCTTTCATGGCTAAGGCGGGACTAGAATTCACAGTCTCCTGGTGATTGGCCCAAAGTCACCCAGCTGTCTTTCATGGCTAAGGCGGGACTAGAATTCCCAGTTTCCTAGTAATTGGCCCAAAGTCACCCAGCTGTCTTTCATGGCTAAGGCGGGACTAGAATTCCCAGTCTCCTAGTGATTGGCCCAAAGTCACCCAGCTGTCTTTCATGGCTAAGGCGGGACTAGAACTCAGCCTCTCTTGGTGATTGGCTCAAAGTCACCCACCTGGTTTTCATGCCTAAGGCAGTACTAGAACTCACTGTCTCCCAGTTCCTAAGCTAGCCTCTAAACCCCTGCACCAAACTAACTGGAGAAGTCTTCAAGCTTTGAAGTCTTCTCGACTGAGGAAGGTGCGAGAACCCCATAACTGCCCACGAGAAATGTATCAAATTGCATTTCTTCTTCTTCTTCTTCTTCTTCTTCTTCTTCTTCTTCTTCTTCTTCTTCTTCTTCTTCTTCTTCTTCTTCTTCTTCTTCTTCTTCTTCTTCTTCTTCTTCTTCTTCTTCTTCTTCTTCTTCTTCTTCTTCTTCTTCTTCTTCTTCTTCTTCTTCTTCTTCTTCTTCTTCTTCTTCTTCTTCTTCTTCTTCTTCTTCTTCTTCTCCTCCTCCTCCTCCTCCTCCTCCTTCTCCTTCTTCTAAATAAAGTAAATGGAACCCGCCTGGTTGGAAAGCAAACACAGAAGCCATTGTCAGCATGGCAATAGCGGGAAGTTGCTGCTGTATGTTTTGTGAATATTTAGCAAAGCAATTCGGGAACCAGGTGAGTGAGAAATCCAGGCATCTGGCAGTTCCTAAATCCCCTCTACTAAGAGTATGCCTTTCCTCTCCCCCCCCAACCCCCTCCCTCCTTCTTACTTCACACCCCTCAAGCTGTCGCTTCTTAGCCGAGCAAATGAAATTCTGTCATTTGCCTCCCGGAGAACAATAGATCCCTCCGGCAGCCACATGGCTCGGGCTGTTTTAATTTACTTTAATTCATTTTCAATGGAAGCAAATGGGAACGGCGCCTTGTTTGTTTTTAACGGGGGGCGTTCGGCTTTGGAGTGGGGGCCGCCGTATTCCTCCCGGGGAACAGAAGCGACGCACCGGCTTTGGGCCATATCCGTCATAAAGTTTTCTAGATGCTCTTCGGCTTCGGGCCCAGGGAAGGCCCATCACCATCGTCGGCATTTCTTCGAGGCCCCAAAGATGAATCGCTGAAGTATCACAGCCGTTGTGACTTTGGGGGGGGGGGAAATTGATAGATCGGGTGGTCTCGGTCGGGTCACTTCAAAATGACTGGCTGCATTTTTTGCAATGAGCTAAATACTTGGTCTGAGTTTGGGAGAAGTTTGCAAGTTACACAGAGCCAACCTGGTCAGTTAGTCAAGAGCTCCTTGAGCCGGTCAGAATCGAACTGCCGAACTGTGACTTTGAGCCAATCACCAGGAGGCTGGGAGTTCTAGTCCTGCCTTAGGCATGAAAGCCAGCTGGGTGATTTTGGGCCAATCACCAAGAGACTGTGAGTTCTAGTTCCACTATAGGCATGAAAGCCAGCTGGGTGACTTTGAGCCAATCACCAGGAGACTGTGAGCTCTAGTCCTGCCTTACAGCTGGGTGACTTTGAGCCAATCATTAGGAGACTGTGAGTTCTAGTCCTGCCTTAGGCATGATAGCTGGGAAACATCTGCAGGAAAACCACCAAGCTCAGAGAGCACCAAAGACCCCCTCCCAGTCCTCCTTCCCCCTCTCCTCCCCTCTGCTCCTCTCTACAAAGCCCACTTCTTTCTAGCACTGATATTGTTACCTAGTTGGGTAATGAAACGCCTGCAGGAAATACCACCAAGCTCAGAGAGCACCAAGGACGTCACGTGGATTCCTGAGTATTTGTGGATGAGAAAGAGTGACTACCGAGAGGCTTCCAAAGTGTGTGGGGTGTGTGGAAATGTCACAAAAAACGCCGTCCCAGGGGCAGCCCCTCTTCTGTTGCTTTGAGGGAGTCAACTGAGAAATACAGTCGAGAAAAATTCAGAAGGAATTCTCAAGCTGCCTGGGAATAAAGCGGAAAAAGAGAAGCCTTTTAAAAAAAATATTTTTTTTGCCAAGGAAGGAAACTCCTGAGCATCTGTAACATCATCCGTTGGCATCCTTGCGTTGTGATGGGACTGGTCACTCTGCCATCCTTGGCCTGGCCCAGTGGAGGGTTTATTTGCCCTTCCTATTTTTTTTTTGTAACCAATCTTGCCAAACTCAAGATATTTTGTAACCTGTAACCGGAAAAATAACCCCCTCACTCCGATCTGCAAAACCTGTCTAACTGGGGGTGTCTTTTGTTCCCGGGGAAGAAGATGGAGAGGAAAAAAAGACCTCACCCCTTTAACTTCGAGGTTGCTCCTACTCTCCCCCCCCATCCCTGTGTTAATCTGTTAAGTGGCCGGCCCCTGGGACCCCTCCCGGTTGCCACTGCAGATATGTGGCGCGATGTCCCCTGAGGTCTGGCAACACGGCTCGGCTTTGGAGCAGGCATGCTTTCGTGACTTCACTCTGCGTCCCCCAGGATATGAGATCATGAGAATGCCGAAGTTCTCTCTGGGCTTCGGTGCGTTCAGCGGGCAAGAAAAAGCCTCCGAGTGATCTCATCTGGGCGGGGAGGTTGCGGGGGGGAAACAGGAGAAACTGGCAGGGCCCGTGGCTGCTCTTCTCCTGTCCCCTAAGGATGTCTCTCTCTCTCTCTCTCTCTCTCTCTCTCTGTCTCTCTCTCTCTGTCTCTCTCTCTCTGTCTCTCTGTCTCTCTGTCTCTCTCTCTCTCTCTGTCTCTCTTTCTGTCTCTGTCTCTGTCTGCGTGTGTCTCTGTCTCTCTCTCTCTGTCTCTCTCTCTGTCTCTCTCTCTGTCTCTCTGTCTCTCTCTCTCTGTCTGTCTCTCTCTTTCTCTCTGTCTCTGTGTGTCTCTGTCTCTCTCTGTCTCTCTCTCGGTCTCTCTCTCTCTCTCTCGGTCTCTCTCGGTCTCTGTGTGTCTGTGTGTGTCTCTCTCTGTCTCTCTCTGTCTCTCTGTCTCTCTGTCACTCTGTCTCTCTCTTTCTCTCTGTCTCTGTGTCTCTGTCTCTGTCTCTCTCTGCCTCTGCCTCTGTCTCTCTCTCTCTCTCTCTGTCTCTCTCTGTCTCTCTCTGTCTCTGTCTCTCTCTGTCTCTGTCTCTCTCTCTCTCTGTGTGTCTCTCTCTGTCTCTGTCTCTCTCTGCCTCTGTCTCTCTGTCTCTCTCTCTGTCTCTGTCTCTGTGTGTCTGTGTGTGTCTCTCTCTGTCTGTCTCTGTCTCTCTCTGTGTGTCTCTCTGTCTCTCTCTGTCTCTCTCTTTCTGTCTCTGTCTCCCTCTGTCTCCCCCTCCCTCTATCTCCCCCTCCCTCACTCCCTCTCTCTCTCTCTCTCTGTCTCTCTCTGCCTCTGTCTCTCTGTCTCTGTCTGTGTGTGTCTGTGTGTGTCTCTCTCTGTCTGTCTCTGTCTCTCTCTGTGTGTGTCTCTCTCTCTTGTCTCCCCCTCCCTCCCTCCCTCCCTCCCTCCCTCCCTCCCTCCCTCTCTGTCTCCGTCTGTCTGTCTGTCTGTCTGTCTGTCTGTCTGTCTGTCTGTCTGTCTGTCTCTCTCTCTCTCTCTCTCTCATCTTCCCCCTCCCAATCCCTACTGGTCCCTTCCTGGACTGGAAGCCGCTAAATTCATTTTCCAGCTTCAAACAGCTTTTTCCAGGTTCCTGACATTTGTCAAACTGGGGCTTGCCGGCTGCCGAGGAGAATATCAAGGTGATCTGAGGCCCTCCTTTTAAAGGAGAAGTGCGGGGGTCAACTTATTCTCCAACGTATTTAAGGGCAGGACAAGAAGTCCTGGATGAAAGCTCATCCCAGAGAAATCCAACCTAGAATTAAGGAGACCTTTCCTGACAGTGAGAAAAGAAAATCAGTGAAACGGCTCGACTCCAGAAGTTGAGTTGAGTGCTCCATCACTGGCTCAAGAGGAGATTGGACAGCCACTTGCCTGGAATATGGTATGGGATCTCCTGCTCAAGCAGGGGGTTGGGCTAGAGGACCTCCAAGGTCCCTTCTAAGCCATTCTGTATTCTGTAAAGCCTTAAAACACAAATAGGATACCTGGCTGCTCTTAAGCATCAGGCTTTCTTGCCACAGCTGTTAAGTGAATCCCTGCAGTTGCTAAATTAGTCATACGGTTGTTAAATGAATCTGGCTCCCCCCCACCCCCATTGACTTTGCTTGTCAGAAGGTCGCAAAAGGGGATCGCGTGACCCGCGACCGTCATAAATGTGAGTTAGTGGCCAAGCGTCTGAATTTTTACCGCATAACCCTGAGGATGCTGCAGTGGCCATAAGTTGTAATTCCCTTTTTATTTTCCAGTGCCATTGTAACTTTGAACGGTCACTAAATGAACAGTTGTAAGTCGAGGACTACCTGTATCATGAAATTGCTCTGCTGGGTAGCCAGGAAGGAGGGCTGGGGACCAGTGATGAAATCTATTTACCTTCCTTGGCAGTTCGGAAGTGCTCGCATGCGCGCCGCCATCACACACACTTTTTCACCCTCTGCGCATCTGCAGAAGGCTTTGCGCATGCGCAGAAGGTTAAAAAAATAAAATGGCGACGTCCGGGCGTGTGAGCGGAGCCTTGCGCTGCCGCCCCTACTGGTTTTCCGAACCATCAGTGGCCGCTGCTACCGGTACGCCCGAACCGGTAGCATTTCACCCCTGCTGGGGAGGCAAAGTTTCTCTAAGCGGGACAAGGGAAAGGGCAACAATTCCCCAGAAAGGAAGATATGACGACTTTATTTTCAAACTGCCCTTCCTTTCCCAAAGGGGCAGCCGAGCAGAAGGTAAACACCAATCGAAATTGCTTTGCAGCTCTCCGGAGAGCTGGCTGAGTTGATCCAAGCAGCCTATGTGTTGGAACAGTTAAGACGTCCTGAATTTCCTCTCGTGGCATCTGGAGGGTTTTGGGGGGGGGTTCCCTTTTGAGCCAAACAAACGTGTGCGGGGAAACAAAACGAGGAGATACTTTCCTTAAAAACGCCTCCACCTGCTTCTGGATGGAAGCTCTTCAGGCCTTACTGTGCATTATTAAGCTTATTAGAGATACGATAAGTTACAGAGGAAAGGGAGAAAGATAGAAGAGATAAAAGAAAGCAGGAAAAAGAGATGACAGAACAAGAAGGAATAACAAGTAGGGTAATAAGAGACACTAGAGCTACAAGAAAAAAATACAAATGGAAAAGGGAGAAGAAATTAAACGGATTTACATAAATATTAACAGATTTAAGGCACCAAAAAATAGAAGCAGAACTTTTATAAAACTCAAAAAAAAAAACACTTGATATAGAGGTAATACACAAAAATAATAATAAAATTATAATACAAAGAATTTTATAAAATTTGAGATTTTAATGCAATAGTAGATATCAAAAAGGACAATAAAACTCATTAAGAAACTAAGAAAACACATTACCCAAACTGTTTTCTGAACCTGTATTAGAATGTAATTTAAGAAAAGTGTAACTATGTAACTATTAATTTGTTAGACGCCTATAGAGATGAATGTATATAGAAATGGAAAAGATCATGTGTATTGAAGGAATCCATAAAAGAGATATATGACATATACAAAGGATTGACCAGAAAATAGATATATACTGTATAGAAGAATTAAGTATAAAATATAAATTACAAATATATTTGAAAATATTTATAAATATACAAAATATGCATGGAGAAGCATTAAACAAGGAGTCTCCAACTTTGGCCACTTTAAGACTTGTGGATTCCAACTCCCAGCATTCCCCAGCCTTTACCTGTACTATGAAACCTATACGAGCACAACCATACACACAGTATTTGTCAGGGTTGGAGAATCTAATTTGTCTTGGCTGAATTAGCCAGTTGGAGAATTCTGGGAATTGAAGTTCACGAGTCTTAAAGTGGCCAAGGTTGGACATCTCTATGTAAAACCGTTCAGCCTTGGTCTACTGACGGTGCAAAACAGAGAAATAATACTTAGGGGAGACTGGAATGTTGGATACCTTATATAGTTTATATAATTTAAATTAGCATTATTTATTCTTGCTCTGTGGCATGATAATGTTTAACCCTTGTGCTTTTTCATTTTTTAGTTGAAAATGAGAGAGAGAGAGAGAGAGAGAGAGAGAGAGAGAGACTCTTGATAGTTTTGCTGTTTTTGCAAGCTATTCGAAACTTGATATTGTTGGAGAAATATGACTTATCAATGATGAACTGGATGATGATGCATCTACCAGGTTGATCATTGTGGACTTAAGTGAGGTTCCTGAGATATTTAAGGACTCAGGATAAGATCCGCTATGTTCATTGGGATGGATTCTCTTGGGAAAAGGAGAAGAATTGTATTTGATGTCTTGTCTCCCAATTCCTGTTTTTTCCTTCCTCTCTCTTGTAGGGGAAGTTCTATCTGGTCATTGAAGAAATAAGCCAGTTGTTCCGTTCCCTGGTCCCCATCCAGCTGTGGTATAAGTACATAATGGGAGATGACCCGTCCAGCAGCTATTTCCTTGGGGGGAGTCTTCTCATCATGTACAGCCTATGCAAAGTAAGTAGGGACTCTGAACATCTATGGAAATTCTCAGTCATCCAGGTCTTGGTTATCTCGGTTAAGTTGCTTTTTCGAAAAGGCAACCGGATTTTTCCCAGATTTTCCTTGAAGACCTTTCGCTTCTCATCTAAGGAGCTTCTTCAGTTCTCTGCTGACCCTAACCCTGCGTTCTTCCATCAGAAATGAAGAAGCGACTTGGATGAGAAACGAAACATCTTCAAGGAAAAACAGAGTCCAGAATCCCCTGCATGGATTTTATTTATTTATTTATTTAATTTAATTTGTATGCCGCCCAATTCTGCGGGGAATCTGGGCGTCTCACAACAAAAAAACCAATAAAAATCAAGATAAAAACATCTAAAAATAAGTTAAAATATGTTTACAATGGTAAAATCCTTTCAATCTAACATCTTCTCTATGCATCACTGGTTCCAGGCCTGCCGGAAAAGCCAGGTCTTTATGGCTTTCCGGAAGGCCAACAAGGTAGGGGTGGTCCGGATCTCAGGCGGTAGCTGGTTCCAGAGTGCCGGAGCAACCACAGAGAAGGACCTTCCCCGCGGCCCCGCCAGCCGATTTCCCTCTGTGATTATGTAGGACAGAGCGGGAGAAAGCTAACCACCAGATTGCAAGAACACAAGCGAGCTGTCAGGTGGGGAGTCCCGCACTCATTGGTATCCTGGGGCTTACAATAGAACCATTGCAGTTCACACTGCAACGAACAAGGACACACATTCAATTTCGCAGCTACTAAGATTGTTGGACGAGCAGGCTCAAAAACAGCCAGGGAAGTGATTGAAGCCTGGGAAACGGGCCCCTCGTCAATCAACAGTAGGGCTGATTTACTACCAGCCTATCAAGTACTTAGAAAGCGAGGGCTGGGCAACACAAGCAAGCGACAGGCAACGACTTAAAAGCCAGTCATCAACAAACCCCAATCAACATCTAAAAAGCCACATACTGTACAACAGGCACCATATAAATGCCACACAGAGAGCAGCACACACTCTGCTAAAGAGAAGTTCCATGAGGATGGGTTCCAACACGAATCTGAAAGCTCGGAAGGCGAAACCTCTGGTTCCGGTGACCGACCCAGATTGGATCCTTGATAAGCTTTGTCTGCTGATTCTTGTAAATCAGACTTCTGATAAAGCTAGAAGACTGAATCTTGCTGTTTTCTACTTGATTTTTTTTAACTCCGTTCTTTGATTTATATACCACCTGCTCCAACCAATGGCCCAGCCTGTATTCCGCTGACATCCGGCTCGGTCTTTCTCCTCTGCCCTTTTCGGTCCTTCACACCCATCCGTCATTGAGATGGAGATCATTTCCGGCCACCCAGCTTCTATATTCTTCTTGTTATTAATGGCCAAATTGTAATGACAGAGTGTGGAGATTGCGAACATTTATATTTCAGCTGACGATCCAGCTGTCAACTGTCCCGATATGCAGCAAAAGAAATCCCTGGGACATTGTTTTTTCCCAAGAATATAGCTTTGCTGATCATTCATCATAGGTGCAGAAGAAGCGAAGCCGGATCTGGTGTTTTTGCGCAAAAAGCAGCCTAGGTAAAAGTTGAGACTCTAGAAAGAGTGCAGAGAAGAGCAACAAAGGTGATAAGGGGACTGGAGGCTAAAACATATGAAGAATGGTTGCAGGAACTGGGCATGGCTAGTTTAATGAAAAGAAGGACTAGGAGTGACATGGTAGCAGTGTTCCAATATCTCAGGGGCTGCCACAAAGAAGAGGGAGTCAAACTATTCTCCAAAGCACCTGAGGGCAGGACAAGAAGCAGTGGGTGGAAACTGATCAAAGAGAGAAGCAACCTAGATCTAAGGAGAAATTTCTTGGCAGTTAGAACAATGAATCAGTGGAACAGCTTGCCTCCAGAAGTTGTGAATGCTCCAACCCTGGAAGTTTTTAAGAAGATGTTGGATAACCATTTGTCTGAAGTGGTGTAGGGTTTCCTTCCTAGGCAGGGGGTTGGACTAGAAGACCTCCAAGGTCCCTTCCAACTCTGTTATTCTATTCTATTCTATTCTATTCTATTCTATTCTATTCTATTCTATTCTATTCTATTCTATTCTATTCTATTCTATTCTATTCTATTCTATTCTATTCTATCCCCCTTTTCCCCCTGGGCCACCCACTGTCCATTGTCCACCAATCATATACCGCCAGTTTGTTTTGGGAACAGTCTGCACCTTCCAGAGGTTTCCCAACGTTCGACCTTGAGGTGTAGAAATTCTCGCAGGCCACAGACGGTGTCCTTAAATTCCCCAATTCCCTCCCAGCTCCCGGTACATTCCAATTACTTCTTCCCCCACCCCTAGTTTCTGTTGTCTGGTTGCAAGCAGAGATGCATGGTGCCAACCATGACACAAGAATTACAGAAGCCATGCCTGCCTCTTCAAAAGAGGTTTATTGTCAACCTGGTTTTCTCAAGTACCGATCAGAAACTGCCGCTATCTGTTTAGAGGTGCCTTCCCAAATTCAAACTCCATTAAACTTCACCGAATTGGTGTTTCTTGCTCTCAAGCGCTGCAATTCTTTTTATCTGTTCTTGGAAACGATTTAAATATTCGCTTTACTCGGACCCACCTAAAGGAGCTGGCAGAATTGAGTTGAACGTGGCTTGCATCAAGATGATTGGAAGTGCAACCTTCACTTAGCAATGGTGTGATAACAATCCTGGCCATCCTATTAAGTGATCCATTCTTTGTGCCAAGCTATTTTGGAAAAGGAAGCACTTTTTCCCCTTCATTTTTAGCTAAAATCATTTGTTGGCAGTCCCTCCGCAATCAACATTTAGGCTGTTTTGGTACCAATGTTAGGCACGAAACAGAGAAACATTGGTAGCAATAATAATATGTCATTGTGTATAACTTCTGTCGAGTCCTTCCCGAGCCCACAAAGAGATTCATGGTGCCTGAAAGACTGCCAAATTAATTCTCAGGAAGAAATTGACATGAGTATGCTCGCAGCGATCAGCTGGCTGGTGGGTTGGGATCTGCGAAAGCTTGTACAGTCATAAATGTGTTAAGTCTTTTAAGATGCCATGTAGTTCTTGGCTGTTTCGTTAGTCGTCTGTGAATCCTTAATCCGCCTTACTGGAAATGCAAAAAAGAAAGAGAAGAGCTAGGGGCGTTTTCAGCAATTCCAGATCTTGCTCCTTGGTGGATCGGATTCAGGGTATTTTTGAGTCGGGCATTGTAGAAGAAAGAGTGGCAGAATCTAGAGGTGGAGTCAAGAGAGGGATTAGCCTAGAATCCCTATGTAGCCACAAATGAACTCAGTCCAACTTCCCTTGAATTCCATTGACCCTTAACTAACTAAACTAACTAAAGAGCCGAGGTGGCGCAGCGGTTAGAGTGGAGTACTGCAGGCCACTTTAGCTGACTGTGATCCGCAGGTCAGCGGTTCAAATCTCACCAGCTCAAGGTTGACTGAGCCTTCCATCCTTCCGAGGTAGGTAAAATGAGGACCCAGATTGTTGGGGGCAATACAAATATACATTGCTTACAGGTGTAAACCGCTTAGAGGGTGCTTGCACTGTGAGGCGGTATATAAATGTCACTAATAAATAAATAAAAATAAATAAACAAACTCCTAGAAGGTGTCAGCCATTAGTTGAGAAGATTCCTCCGCATAGACATGAGCAACAATAGATCAATTTGATTGGACTTTCACATGCGAACCTGGTCTTTCACGCCCAACAGGCACAGATTGACCACTGAATGTGGCTTAATTATGTGATGTGAACACAAAAGGGTCACAATAAGAAGGTGCCCCTATGAAAAGGACCGGATAACAGATGAAGGTGGGGGACTCTTTCTCCAGCTCAGGTAATAAGGAATCAAAATATATTTGCAGAACCCAAGCTGCCTTTGATAGCAGCACCGAAATTGATAGCAAAGCGGGCCAATGTTGACAGTGTGATTTAAAATACATTTTGGAAGTAGGAGGGAGGGATTTCCCTCTCAGAGGCCTTCTGCTCTCTTCCCCATCCTTAGATGACCATGAAATGGTATACACACACCCCCAATCAGCCACACACCTTCTGTTGGGCTCACCTGTTTACGGATAACTTTATGTGGTCCTCCAGATCAGGGGTCTCTGTCTGAACGTCGGAGTGGCAGAGGGACGGCAAGGGGTTCTCCATACCATCCTCTGCTACCATGTTAGATAAGAATTACTCTCATCAGAGGCGAAATAGATCTTTTCCTGAAACTCTGACATTATAAAAATAAACCGCAGTTTAAATGCTAAGTATAAGATATTTATTTCGGTACAAAAATAATAAATCACATCTTGGCTATAAAACAGGTCTTGCTTCTTACAGAAACTGAAGAGAAAAAGGGAGGATCAAAAGAAAGGAATATACACATGCGTACTAGGAACATATTAATCACGTGCTCAGGAATAAACCATTATATTTGATAGGGATGCATCTCCCTGCATATACATGTAACAGGCAACATAAAATCACTGCCTGACAGTTTCCAACCTTGGCAACTTTAAGACTTCAACTCCCAGCATTCCTCAGCCAGCTTTGCTTTGCTGGCTGAGGAATTCTGGGAGCTTTGCTGGTTGAGGGATTCTGGGAGTTGAAGTCCACAAGTCTTAAAGTTGCCAAGGTTGGAGACCCCTGCTTCAGATCACTGGATGACCTTCTGTAGAGTTTCTCAATCATCCAGGTCATGGTTGTCTGGAGATAGACGATGTCATATTCCTCCCCCTTTGTTGAGAAAGTACGGTTCAAGTTTGACATAGATGGCCTCTTTGACCCCTCTTTCAAACCAGCGAGCCTCTCTGTCCAAAATGTGGACTTTGCTGTCTTCAAAAGAGTAGCCTTTGTCTTTTAAATGCAGTTGGACTGCTGAATCTTGTCCTGATGGGTTTGTTCTCCGTATGTTGCGCCATGCATTTATTCTCCTCCCGTCGCATCCTCCCGTTCACCGAGTTTCTTCTCCCTCTTCCATTCTAGTCTTTTGACATCTGTGGCCGTGTGGGAAGTGTGACCCGGGCAGTCAAGGTTCTTTGTGCTCCTCAGGTGAGTCGGCAGCTGCTTCGCCTTTCTAAACTTTGAGGTAACTCTGCCTCTTTGGCAACTGTACAGAAAGTTGTTGTTGTGTTAATGGAGAGGTTGGCTTGGAAAACTCACCCCCCTCCTCCTATATTTCTTTGGGGAGTTTGAGATAATGCACTCACCTCAGACAGTAAGGAAGGGCTGAGGGTGGAATTCACTGCCAGCCGTTCTGAATTGTTTATTTATTTTGCAAGTTTTTTTATTTTTATTTCAATGTAGACAATTCACATATTTATCATCTCATTTCTCATTTTATATACGATCATTACATGTTTTATACGAATATGTTATACTTATCTTATTCCTTTGTTCAGCTCAGAGTTACTTTTTTTTTACCATCCCTTTTCCCTTCTTATAGTCCCTTCTCTTTCTACCTTCTTTCCCTTCTTCTCCACCTTTACTACTTTCTTTCCTCTTCTCTCCCCTCCTCTCCTCTCCTCCTCCTCACCTCACTTCCCCCCTCTCTCCCATTCTCAATCTTTCTTCCTCCTTCCTCTCTCCTTCCCTCCTTCCGTGCTTTCTCCATTTTTGGGGGATGGTATTCCAGCAGCTCTGAATTCTGTTACCCATTTTTGCATTTTGCACTTTATTTGTTTTATTTATTTATTTTATTTTGTGAGATTTATACACCGCCTCACAGTGCAAGCACTCTCTAAGTGGTTTACACCAGTAAGCAATGCATATTTATATTGCCCCCAACAATCTGGGTCCTCATTTTACCTACCTCGGAAGGATGGAAGGCTGAGTCAACCCTGAGCTGGTGAGATTTGAACTGCTGACCTGCGGATCACAGTCAGCTAAAGTGGCCTGCAGTACTGCCTCGAACCACTGCGCCACCTCGGCTCTTGCTTACTTTATTTTATATATATATATATTCTTAAGTTTTATCTCTTTTATTTTTATGTGTTTGTCAGTCAAAAGTTTTCATACTTATGGTTTTCCCTTTTTTTCCCCTCCTTCCCCCTCCCTCCCCACCCTTTCCCCATTCCCCCTCCTCCTTATATCATTGTCGTCTAGGTATCGCTCTTCCCCCCCCTTTCCCCCCCCCCCAAATCTTATTTCTAATCTATATATATTATGTACTGTTTATCTTTTTCGCTTTATTTTATTCTTTTAGCCTTTCTCCTCACTTCCTTTAATTTATTTAACCATCTCTGTTCTGATTTGTTTTGGATTACGTGAAAGAGGGATGGATAGGTTCAAGGGCCAACGGCTGCTAATATTATGACTTTTTGCTCCTTCCTGAAATGAAGGAAACCTCTTCAAAATTCATTTTTGGGAAGAATAGAAGCCACACAGTGCTTCTGCCTTGCAATCCCCTTCTTCTTTTCTCTACTTCTCTTATCTCTGTCTCCCTCTAAAAATGTCGCCCCCTTTCTGCTTGCTGGCCCATATTCTTAGCTGGCCCATCCAGATTTCAGACTTACCCTCTGAGCTTTTGATGCAGTTGGTGAGTGCATCACAAACTCTACCTTGTTTGTGTGTGAGAGTGAACAAAACATGTTCTGGGGGAAGCCACCGTCCCTTGGTTTCGACTGGAAAGAGTGCAGAGAAGAGCAACAAAGATAATTTGGGGACTGGAGGCTAAGACATAGAAGGAACGGTTGCAGGAATTGGGTATGTCTAGTTTAATGAAAAGAAGGACCGGGGTGATATGAAGGCAGTATTCCAAAATTTGAGGAGCTGTCACAAACAAGAGGGAGCGAAGCTATTCTCCAAAGCACCTGAAGGCAGGACAAGAAGCAATGGATGGAAACTAATCAAGGAGAGAAGCAACCTAGAACTAAGGAGAAATTTCCTGACATTTAGAACAATTAACCAGTGGAACAGAAGTTGCCTCCAGAGGTTGTAGATCACTGGAGGTGTTTAAGAAGAGATTGGACAACAGCCATTTGTCTGAAATAGTATAGGGTCTCCTGCTTGAGCAGGGGGTTGGACTAGAAGACCTCCAAGGTCCCTTCCAACTCTGTTTTTCTGTTTAGTCTATATTTCAGTGTTCCCTTCCTCTGTTTCTTGTGTAAAAGTTGAGGTTTGGTGGGAAATGAGTCTCCCAAAATGTAACTGCTGTGCTCAAAGTGAGTGCTGGGGATCCGACACGGGGGAGTTTGGGTCTGCCTTTTCTGTTCTACAAAGATCACATAGCCCATGCCTTTGCTTCTCTCCCTCAGC